>JACBKR010002358.1:0-35353 GCA_014218235.1 Colocasia esculenta
GAGGAAATTTTGGCAGCCCTTCGGGGTGATCATGAGGCTCTCCTCGTTCATGAGGAGGGGCCTTCCTTATATAGAGCTTGGAGTGAGAAAATTAGGTATTATCTCCTCAAAAAGGTGTGGAAATTAAAAAATGGGGATAAAGCTCTATCAAAATCGGGTGTAGAGTCCTTAGGGGAGCTTAGGAGAGTCCCTAGGGCCAAGGATCCGTCAAAGGGGTTGGGATAACCCTCTTAGACCAAGTCAAAGTGCATGGGATGATAAATAGGGTGTGGTTACGGAGGCCAGAGATCTCGGGCATTGTCGCGTCAGATCGTAGGGTCGCGACTAGAGACGCGACGGTGCGGGGGGACGCGACAGCATTGCCCACGTGCATGGATAATGCATGGGCTGTCGCGGCGGCCCAACCGTCGCGACTATAGTCGCGTGCCACGATGCGTCGCGACAAGGATCCCAAATTATCTTGGATTATTCTCTCTAACCACATGATTAAAATAGGAGTTATATTCTCTAGGGACTCTCAAATGATTGATTTCGGGATTTCAAGGTATTTTAATGGATTAATGGGCTCAAATCAAGGCAAGTGATGGGCTCAAGGTGAGTGACCAATTAGGGGCCCACTAAGGTAGCAAGAAATGTGGTTCAACCCATTAGTCATAATCGGGTGTCTACAATGGCTGTTTAGATGCATGATGTTAAAAGGTTCCTTTGATGACACGAAATCGTAGCACAATGACTGAGGAATTTGCTTGAAAAATGGTTCTGCTGGGACATCGGGGTGAATCGCGTCCATGACAGTCGCCGCCTTTATGGCATGTAAAACGCGACGCCGGTTGCGGCCGCGAATAAGGAATCCTTGAAATCTGCGCGCGCAGAGCCCGTACAGCTGTCATCATCACTTCTGAATCGCGACGACAAGGACCGCCGCGTATCAAAATTTCAAATTTCGCGCCCCTGACAATTCGGTGGGTCATGATGACTTTGAATCGCGGCGTACGGTGCGGACGCCTTCATTTAGGTCGGTTCGAGATTCGCGTCCGCCAGACTGGACGCCCTTTTCAAAGATAAATCGCGGCGTCTGTACTGGACGCGATTCAAGTCAGTTCGAAAGCCGTCGCGCGCCTTCTTCCCCGGCTTCTCAGCTTTCTTTCCCTCTCGTTCTCTCACACTATCACTCTCAAACTCTCTCACTCTCTCACTCTCTTACTCTCTTACTCTCTTACTCTCACTCTCTCATCCGATGGAAAAGCGGGCGGTGGCGAAGCGGCGGCGGCGCCCGGCGGAGGCCACGCCGGAAGGGACGGCAGAGGGCACGCCGGCCTCGTCGAGCAGCGGCTCGACGGAGGCGATCGTCGGCACCGAGCTCGCGCTCGTGCCAGCGGTCGAGGGAGGCGACGGCGGCGGCGGCAGTGACAACGGCGGGGGGAGCACGCCGGAAAGGGCGGCGGAGGTGGCAGCCGAGGAGGAGGAGGACTGGGCGGCGCGGCGGCGAGGGCGGCAGGGGCGCGATCTCCCAGCGCGGCCCGATACGGTAAGTGCCCTCTCCCTCCCTTCCCTTCCCATGGGTAAGAGACGGAGAAGAGAGGAGGGCGCGCCGGGCGCGGGGAAGAAGGGGTGGCATGAATCGCGTCGAGTTCAGGCGACGCGATTCATGTCCCCAAATCGCGTCGCCTTAGGGTGTCGCGATTTGATTTAAATCGCAACACCTAGATGGACGCCAATTGGGGACTGAACCGCGGCGGCTGTGCTGGACGCAATTCAAGCCAGAAGTTACTTCTTTCTGCTTAGCTGGTTTTGACCGTTCTAATTCGGACTTTCTTGGATTTTTCAGGGCATAATGCGGCCGCGGACGATGTGGCCCTTGGTTGTGGCGGCGTACCAAGGCCTCCCAGATTTTCAGAAGGAGAGGGTCCGGGAGATGGGCTTCGGCTCGATCTTGGAGATCGAGCCGTTCTTTATTGACCCTCCACTCATCCAGGCGGTTAGGGAGAGGTGGGACGGGCCAGTTGAGCGTTCCTCTTTTCGTGGGGGCACATGGTGCCTAGTTTAGAGGACGTGGCCCGCATCACCGGGCTGAGGGTGGACGGGGAGGCTGTGACGGGGGTCACCTACGCGGATTATACAGATTTGGCGCAGGACCTCCTGGGTTTGGAGCTCCACGGAGATGACCTCGGTGACCGGAGAGTGGTTGGCCGAGTGACGCTTTTGGGGTCACTGGGGCTGGCCAAGGTGAGGCAGCGAGCAGACGAGCCCTGCCAGATTTTGTGGAGCGGGCAGCAAGACTGGCCAGGGCAGTGTACAGCCAGGACCGGACGGCGGTGGAGAGGCTGGACAGGGACCTTCGCAGGTTCCTAGTATTCTTCTTCGGCAAGATGTTGTTCACCACTAAGGGTGACGGCATTCATTGTCGATTTTTGGAGGTACTAGGAGATCTGGGGAGGGTAGGTAGGTATGCTTGGGGTGCTGCACTGTTGGCGCACACCTTTGCCGACCTCTCCACCGGCACTGGATGGGAGACCACGGTGGGCGGATTTGCGCCCTTTCTTCAGGTATGGTTTTTTTTAATTTAAACTCCATTCCGATTTATCTTTAAATTTCCCGCAAATTTGAATTTGTTACTGACATCGTTTATTTGTTTGCAGGTGTGGAGTTACCACTACCTTCCCCTGGGTAGGGGACGGTGGTGCGCCCAGACGCCGTCCCGCTCGCACGGAGGTGGCTGCCGTTGGTGAGCACGGCCACCTACACCTTCCAGTTGGAGGTCCTCTGCCAGCATCTCCGAGATTTCCCCGCACTCCTGGTAGGCTTCCTCACACATTCTTCCTTTAAGCTTTAAGCATTATTTTAAATTGAAATTGGCTAATCGATGCTCGCACAGGTGGTTGGGAGCCTTATGCAGACCATGGTGACGCTGACCAGCCTGGGTGGTGAGTGGGCGACCTTGTTTGGGCGGGACATTTGAGTCCATTGCCTGAACGAGATCGAGCCACTCTGCCTCCGGCTGGCGGCGCGCACACTGGGACTGTACCAGGGTTGGTGCGAGGAGACGGAGCCCCGGAGGATCGGCAGGAAAACACGGGGAAGGCCAAGATGGTGGACTGGCGTGCCCGCTTCCCCTAGCAGTACGCCGACTGGCAGCGCGGAGGCCAGTTGGTAGAGTCGGACGCCCGGACAGCATTGCGTACCTGCGGCGCATCCAGGAGGAGTACGGCCACCGCGATTTCATGAGACCGCAGAGGGTACTCAATTCTAAACCTAAATCACTTCAACTACAAACTTATAGCGCATCTTGTAATTTATGCATGTGTGCAGGATGGGAGGAACACCCTAATTGACCAGCTGCAGGGGCAGCTGGCGAGCCTAGAGGTGCAGCTGATCGAGGCACGCGCGGCTCTCGAGACTCTGGTAAGTTCTTAAGAAAGCACATACCTTTGCTTTGTTTAACTTACCATGCATTGACATCTTTTGCCTTACAGCGTGCTGCGCAGTTGACTGGTGGGCGTGCCGACACAGTGGGTGCGTCTTCTAGCAGGGGTGCCCCAGCTCCGGAGGTGGCGTCCCTTCAGCAGCAGTTATCTGCGGCGGTGGAGCGTGCTGAGCGCGCTAAGCGCGACCTCTTGTCACGGGTAAGTACTTCAAGTCAGGTAATTATTGAAAATTTTTCTTCGTACTCACCTGTGGCTGTCATTTGTGCAGAGTGGTGAGCTCCGGGATGCTCTGGCCCGTGAGATGGACACGGCTGCTGAGTTGACGCAGCTGCGGTCCCAGCTGACCCAGCGGGGGTCCGAGCTTCCTCGTGAGGTGTCCGAGCTGCAGGCGCTGCTGTCGCTAGAGCACCGCGACCTGGAGAGGCAGTAGACTCGCTGGGAGCAGGAGCGGAGTCGCTGGGAGTTGGAGCGTCATGAGCTGGCACAGCAGTGCGTGGAGGCGAGGACTAGCCAGGGCGTGGCGGAACGCCTGCTAAAGGCGTCTAAGGAGAGGTACCGGCGCGGACGAGAGCGTGCGAGGGAGCAGGGACGGGTCAGTGCCTATTCGGAGAGCATCCTTGCGACTTCCTCTCAGTACAAGAGGAATGTTCGGGATGCCACAGCGGCACAGCGCTCGACCGGCTCACGGGCGCCGATGGGACCTCCTGCCTTGCCCACTGTGGCCGAGCAGGGCGAGGCGGAGAGCAGTCGTCAGGCTGGTCCTGTAGAGGGAGGCGACGAGAGTTAGCTTGCCTCGCCTTGAGGTTGTACTTCTATTCACCCCTTTTATGATTCCGTGCCCAGCGTGGCACTTTATGATTGTACACGGGTTCGGCTCCTTTTAGCCGCATATATATATATATATATATATATATATATATATATAATATTCTTTTGGTCTTTTGAATTTATACACCTGAAATAGATAGAACAAACAAGTTAAATATCTATTCGACTCAGCCCCTTGCCGTGAGTACTTGCCTGGCTTCGTAAATTTGTCAAGGGGCTAAGCCTTTATTAAAATAAGGCGGGAAGAAATATACAATTAAACATGTGCTAAAAGGAAGAGATGCGAGGATACATTAATTCACAAGACACTATGTTGGTGAGAATGTACAAGGATAATTTAAATTTTGTGTTTTGGTTTGAAATGATATTTGATATATATATATATATTATTTATTTTTTGGATTTCGGAGATATTCAATTTTTTTGGATTTTTAGAGATATTCAATTTTTTAGATTTGAAAACATGTTGATTTTTTTGTTTTTAGAGATATTATCATCATTTTTTTTGTTTTGAAATATGCTAATTTTTTTGGTTTTTGTGGAGATATTCTTTTTTTTTTTTTGGATTTGGAATATGCTGATTTTTTGGTTTTTTCAGAGATATTCAATTTTTTGGATTTTGAATATGCTGATTTTTTTGTTTTGGAGATATTCAATTTTTTTGGGGTTTTGAAATATGCTAATTTTTTTGGTTTTTTCGGAGATATTCAATTTTTTGGATTTTGAAATATGCTGATTTTTTGGTTTTTTCGGAGATATTCATTTTTTTGTTGTTTTGAAATATGCTAAATTTTTTGTTTTTTCGGAGATATTCAATTGTTTTGATTTTGAAATATGCTGATTTTTTTGTCTTTGGAGAGCATGGTATACTGATCTTTCAATTATTCAGATGTCGATCTCAAAACCGTTAACGCTCTTAAATGTGTCTAGGCATGGATTAGACGTGCATAAAGGTGCCTTGACCTAAGGCGACTTTCGGCGATGTCCTCTTTAGTCGGTCTTTGCCTTGTCCAGGTGTTAAGACAATATCCTGAGAAGGAGAAAAGAATTTTTAGGAAGTCTGCCAGCCAATGGGGTACCCGGGGACACTCAATCGGTTACTTTTTATACTTAGAAAAAGGATTGAGTTTAACTTGGCCTTTTGGGGTTTTAGCATGCATACGACGGGTCCATTTGGATCTCCACGGGGACTTCGCCACTCTTGACATGCTTTGTACTTGATTTGGCCTTTTTGTGAGGGCTTGGATTTTCATTGATCCTCCTCTTTTCCCCTTTTGCCTTGATTGATCCTTTCCTAAGCTTTAAATAACCTTATGAGGTCAAACTCACTGTTCCCTTCTTACTAACAAACCGAATAGGAGAAAGAAACGGATACTGCCTTAAAATCATAAACATGACATCGACCTTCTTTAGATTCCGCGCCTCTGGTACTTCTAGGAAGGCGTGTAAGTGTGTGAGTGCTGCCTTCCTTTACCGACACATTAAGAACGGGAGACGGAAATTAAAGATAACATCCTTCATATTTGGGGCTCGTATACCATGCAAAATAAAATTTCCTTTTCGGATAGTAGTAAACTAAGGGTAGTATTTCTTGAGATGAAGGCCATTCCAAGAGTGGGAGAGTTCCTCACCCTCTGCGTTGATTAACTTATAAGCATTGCCCGAATGAGCTTGGCTTATAACAAATGGCCCTTCCCAATTGGGTTGGAACTTGGATCTGGGACCACCAGGTTTTATAAAAATTCTTTTAACGACCATCTCACCGATCTTGAATTTTCTCTCAACGACTCTCTTTTGGTAAAAACGCGTGAGTTTGTTTTGGTATGCTCTTGCGTGCTCAGCGGCCACTAAACGCTTCTCATCTAAGAGTTCCAACTGTGCAAGGAGTGACTCGCGTCGCTCATCAATTGGTAAATCCTTGTCAAGTTGAACTCTTAGTGATGAGATTAGAATATCATATGGTACTACCGCTTCCATTCCGTAAGTAAGGGCAAACGGTGTCTGCCCCGTGGGAGCACGGATCGAAGTGCGGTAAGCCCATAAGGCTTCCACGAGTTTTTCTGGCCAGTCTGAGAACTTATTAACCTCACATGTTTTCTTGATAATTTTGATGAGAGTTTTATTTGTGGCCTCTGCCTGGCCATTGCCTTGCGGATAATAAGGTGAAGAATGACGTAGCGCAATTTTATACTTGTTGCAGAGGTACGGAGTTCTTGAGAGATGAACTGTGGACCGTTGTCAGTGATCATTGTTTGGTATACCAAACCTAGTGATGATGTTTCTCATGATGAAGCGCCAGACGGTTGTCGCCTTGATTTCGGCATATGCTTCGGCTTCCGCCCACTTGGTGAAGTATTCGTTGCTGTAAGAATAAAAGATTTTGTTTTGTTCTGGGAATTAGGATCACCAAGGGGTCCGATGATATCGAAAGCCCACATAGCGAAAGGCCAGGGTGAAGATATAGGGTGGAGTGAAGAGGATGGAGCATGAATTTTATCGGCGTGCAATTGGCATTTGATACACCGGCGGACCAAGAAAGAACAATCCTCCTCTAGAGTAGGCCAGTAAAAGCCTTGCCTAAGGATCTTCTTAGCAAGCATTTGGCTACTTACATGACCTCCACAAACACCCGAATGGGCCTCCTTAACAACCTTCGGAGCCTCGACTTCATCTAACAGCGGAGCAAAATGCCGGAGAAACTTCTTCGGTAGAGCGTGTTGCCAATCACCGTGTACTTCTGACATATCCTCCTGATGGTCTTCCTCTCTTCAGGGGTAGCTTCCACGGGGCAGGATTGATTTTACAATATTCAGATATTTCAAAATACCACGGTTTTTCTTCATCTTCAATTCTTCTTCCAGCTCTACTAGCATGATTTCCTTTTTACTTCTCCTCTCGGCATTTGCCTGCTCCTTATCCTTAACCCAGAGGAACATCGGATCCAAGTAGAAGGGAATTTGCCGGCGTTCGATTTGAATGTTGGAAAAATCGCCGGGATAGATCATGTGCATGGTTGAGCCCACGGTGGCAAGGGCGCCAGCCAGAAGGTTCTGGTGACGAGGGACATGATCAAAGATGAGCTTGGTGAACAACTTGGCGTAAGCCGAGGCATGTTCTTGGTATGGCTTGAGCTTGGGATCAGTGGTGCGGCATTTGGCGAGCACTTGGCGAAGGATCAATTGGCTATCACCTACAATCCGGAGGTGTGTCACGTCATAATAGCGCGCAAGTTCCAGACCAGCTAATAAAGCCTCATATTCGGCTATATTGTTGGTAGCAGGGAAATTTAGCTTGTGAACTCGTGATATGGTGACACCCTCCGGAGACAACAGGCCCACCCGATGCCTACTCCATGAGAATTCAGGGCCCGTCGAAATACAATGTGTACATACAATCGTCATGATTGATGGACATCAATTCCTCATCCGGGAGGTCTGAACAGACTGGATCAGTTCGAGGCAATGGGTGATGAGCGAGATGCTCGGCTATGGCGTAGCCTTTGACTGCCTTCTGTGGATGTAGGTGATCTCAAATTGGGAAAGGAAACTTTGCCAACGCGCTAATCTGTCGGTCAGGACAGGTTTTTGGAGCAAGAATTTGATGGGGTTCATGCAGGCAATAAGGTGCACTGTATGGGCGAGGAAGTAGTGCTTCAATTTCTGTACTACCCATACAAGTGCGGCACAGGTTTTCTCCATGGAATTGTATCTCTGTTCACAAGGATTAAGAAGTTTGGACAAGTAGTAGGCCGCCCTTCTCTGCCTTCGTCATCGAACTGGGCAAGAACGGCTCCTACGGAGTCTTCTAAAACAGAGATATAGAGGATGAGAGGCTTGCCTGGCGTAGGTGGCCTCAGGACAGGCGGATTGGAAAGATAGTCCTTAAGCTCATCGAATGCTTCCTGACACTTCTTAACCCAGCAGAACTCAACTCCCGGCTTGGTGAGATTATAGAAAGGCCTGCACCGTTGAGAATGCTGAGAGATGAATCGGCGAATATACTGCAACCTCCCAATTAGTCCTCGAACTTCTTTCAATTCTTGGGAGGGAGCAATTCCTTCATCGCCTTCGCCTTATCTGGATCGATCTCTATGCCTCTTTTGCTCACAATAAACCCTAGCAACCTTCCGGCTGACACACCAAACACGCATTTCTTGGGGTCATCCTTAAATGATATTCTCGCGTCCTTTGCAGAACTTTAGTGAGAACCCCAGCATGCTCAATTGCCGATCTTGACTTAACTACCAAGTCGTCCACATACACCTCAACAAAAATGTGAATCATGTCATGAAAGATGGCCATCATGGCCCTCTGGTAAGTGGCTCCGGCATTCTTAAGCCCGAATGGCATGACCACAAAGCAATAAGTCCCCATAGTGTAGTAAACGAAGTCTTGTCTTGGTCTTCTTGCCAGCTTGATCTGATTATACAAAAAAACCATCCATAAATGATAGGGTTTCATACCCAGCTGTGTTATCTACCAGCACATCTAAGTGAGGTAGAGGAAAATCATCTTTAGGACAAGCACGATTAAGGTCCCAGAAGTCAATGCAAATCCTGACCTTCCCGTCCTTCTTGATAACCGAGACGATGTTTGCCACCCAATTGGGATAAAGTATGACTTTGATGAATTTGACTTTGTGAAGCCTGTCAACTTCATCCTTCATTTTCAAAGCGATCTGGGGGTGGAAACGCCTTAAACGCTGCTTAATTGCAACGGAGCCTGGCTTGAGGGTGAGATAATGCTCGACTAAGGAGGAGTCTAAGCCGGGCATATCTTCGTAGCTCTATGCGAAAATGTCCTTATATTGCCTAAGAACCTCCACAATTGCCTCCTCTTCAACCGATGACAAGTTAGTGCTTACGAGGACAATCTTGGGATCTTCTTGGGTTCCCAGATTGATTTCTTTAGTGATTTCTTGCACAGCTGGTGATGGTCCGTCAAATTTCTTAAGCCCACTGGCAAAAGCGTCAGCCTCGCCCTCAAATTCCTCATCACCATCATCAATCGGGTCATCGTCGTCCATTATTTCATAGACGCCGAACCCATCATCAACCAAGGGGGCTGACTGCTCAAATTCTATTTCTGGCAATTGCAAAGGGTATTCAATGAACTCGGGAATTGCCAGGCATGCCTTGCATTTATGAGCGAGGCTAGCCAGATAACGATGAGGGATCCTCCTACCCTTGGATTTCAATCCTAGACCTACCCTTAGCCTACTACCCCCGTCTAAGCTACTTAAAGGAAATGACGATGCTGAAGAAGGAAAAGCAGGGTCCCGCCCATGGGTATTAGGGAAAGCAGTAAATGCAGTATCTACAAAAGAAAAAGCGGAGTCCCGCCCATGGGTATTAGGGAAAGCAGTAAATGCAGTATCTATAGAAGAAAAAGCAGAGTCCGCCCATGGGTATTAGGGAAAGCAGTAAATGCAGTATCTACAGAAGAAAAAGCAGAGTCCCGCCCGTGGGTATTAGGGAAAGCAGTAAATGCAGTATCTACAGAAGAAAAAGCAGAGTCCCGCCCATGGGTATTAGGGAAAGCAGTAAATGCAGTATCTACAGAAGAAAAAGCAGAGTCCCGCCCGTGGGTATTAGGGAAAGCAGTAAATGCAGTATCTACAGAAGAAAAAGCAGAGTCCCGCCCGGGGTATTAGGGAAAGCAGTAAATGCAATATCTTCAGAAGAAAAAGCAGAGTCCCGCCCGTGGGTATTAGGAAAGCAGTAAATGCAGTATTGTAGAAGGAAAAGCAGAGTCCCGCCCATGGGTATTAGGGAAAGCAGTAAATGCAGTATCTACAGAAGAAAAAGCAGAATTCACAACGACATTTCCTTGCGGAGGAAATGGATCAGGGAAAGCAGTAAACGTCCCTTCCGTGGAAGGGGGCACCAAAAACCCAGTCTTAAGGCCCGGGTTGACAAACCACTGACTGGAATGCAGTCGGAGGCGAGGAAAGAAGTTTCCTCAACAAAGATGGCGGGGTCTTCCATCACAAACCAACCCCAAACCCCCTTCTTCGCACGTGGTGGAGAAGGAAAGGGAAGCAACCGACAAGCACTTGAACGGGAAGCAGGAAGCGGGAGCAGCGAAGCGGAAAACAAGGACAATCTGAGGATGGTGGAAGGAGGAACACAATCGAAGTCAGGGTGGGCGGAAGGCCCATGAGGCCAGAGGGGGACGCATGTTCGGCGGAGAAGGACAATGCTAGACGGTCAGACCCTTTAGGTGGCTCGAAGGCAATCGTCAGGCGCGAGACCTGATCCAGAAGGGCGGCCCTTAAGGGTTCTGACGGATCAGGTGGTTCCTCGGAGAGAACATGTACAGAGGACGGACGGACGGGCGTTCGGGTCCCAGGTGAAGTAAAAAACGATCCAGCCATGGCCTGCACAAAGGATGGGACCATAGTGGATGGAACAGAAAAGGTATGTACAACGGACAGGAAAGGGGGAGGGGTAAGCACGACATTACGACCATTAAAAGCGGGGCGGATGAAAGTGGGTGGTGAGCCCGGTGTGAAGTTAAAAGAGGGCCAAATGCCCGGTACGGAAGGGGAGACATGCGCAGGGCCTAATGGAAAAGCTGGAATGGGGGTAATGCCGGGAATAAAAGCGGTAACAGGAATGATGCCCGGTGCGGAAAGAACAGGCGTGATGCCTGGTGCTAAAGGGAAAGCGGGCGTGATGCCCGAAGCAGAGAGAACGGGCGCGATGCCCGGAGTAACCGAAGTGGTCACAGGGCTTGAGATAGCAACTGGGGTGTGCTCAGGGCCCGAAACTGGAGCCGGTGTAGGGTCGGTGCCCAAGAGTTCCGACAGGAAGGGGTCAGTGCTCAAGAGTTCTGACAGGAAGGGGTCGGTGCCCCGGATTTCCGCCGGTATGGGGTCGGTGCCCTGGATTTCTTGTACTGCCGTATGAAGCTCGAAAAACCAGTCTGCCTCTACTGATCCGAACAAACGATTTAAGCAAGTAGTGAGACTGCTCACATCAAGCCATTCGCTCCATTCAGTCTCGAAATTACTGATCCTGGGGCGCTTAGCCGGTACTGAATTGTCTGGTGCCCAGAAGACATCTCGAGACGGAGAGCAAGCTGCCCCTGCCACCGTGGGTGGTGTTTGAGGATCTCTAGGCTGTAGCAGCCCCTTGACAAAGTGATCGTGCAGGGCCCATGTGAGGGGTTGGTCTGGCTGTAATTGGGTTCTAACAGGCTGGCAGCCCAAACTGGCCTTGACCCTTCTTTTGCATGCCTTGACGGTGGTTGTCCTTCCCTACAACTGTGCGCCTAACCCTTTACCCGGCTGATAACCCATCAGCCGCATGATGTGCAAGCCTTCTCGGTAATGACCCTACTCGGATCAGCAGTCTCAATAGATGAGCTTGTCAGCCCTGGATATTTACCCAGTACACTTGGTGTACCTCGAACCATCATGAGAGGTTGATTACTGGGCCAGATGGCTGGAACTGAGTTACTTGTAAAGGCGTCAATTCCGCGTTGGTGGGTTTGTTGACGACCTTGATCACACGCCCTTTGTACGGGAACTTCAAAATTGGTGAACTATCAATATAACAGCACCAAGGGCTTGGACATAAGGCCGGCCCAAAATGAGGCGGTAGCACGGATCCATGTCAAGAATGTGGAAGTCCATCTCAGTGGAAGATGGCCCCAGTTCGACCTTCAAAGAGACAACCCCTTTTGGTGACCTAGTAGTGTTGTCGTAGGCCGTGACAGTGATAACAGCAGGTCGGATCGCTTGGGCCGGTACCCGACAGAGACTTAACGTGTCGGGTGACACGACATTAACAGATGCTCTGGAATCTACCAAACAACGAGCCACGAATACCCCGTTGATGTTTACTGTGAGGCAGAGGGCGTACCGCTGTGACTCGGCTGGTGCCAGCTCATTTTCATGGAACATGATGGCCGGATGCGGGCCCATCGGCGTCAGGACAGCACTGATTTGGCTAACCGGCAGATCCTCGTTAACCACCACTTTCTGTAGATACTGCATGAGTGCTTCTTGAAGACTGGTCGACCTCTTGATCAATTCCAGAATGGAAATTCTAGCCGGAGTCGGTCAAGATGCTTCAACAGATCATACTGGGTACCCGGCACGGAGTCTTCTTGCACTTCCTCCTCTTCTTGGTTGGTAACACTTGGTCTTGCTGGTGGAAGACCCTGTTGAACATGCGCCCGCTCCGGAGCACCATGGTGGCCGTGGAAGGGCTGCCCGATGTGGACGCCACAGTCGACCCTGTAGAAGCGGACATCTGTGAGGTGGAGGATCGGTTGGCAGGGATTTGGTGCGGCAACTGAGAGCTTGCCATTGCTTGGGGTGTGGCGGTAATGGCAGTGGTGGTGGCGGGATTAATAATGGAAGTGGTAGGAACGCGGAGAAAAGGTGCCCTATGGTTGGGGTTTATAAAGGGAAAGGTGGTGGGTACCTGTACAGGGGTTGCGTCGTATGATGGTGGTGATTGTGGTATGGGGATACGTAAAAACGGCGTGGAGGTGCTCTCATGCGGGGAATGCGTGGGACTAGGAGCTTGAGGAGTGGATGGGCGGGTATAGTTAGGTGGGATGCATAAAAAGGGCGGTAAGGGGTTATCGGCAGTGGGCGTGCGGATAAAGGGTGGTAAAATAAAAGGTTGTGGTGCGATAGGAATGGACGTAGGTATTGCTTCTCCAAACAGTGACTGGGCAGTGAAGGCATTAACTGCCCATCAGGTGCTGGTGCTCCGGCAGCGGGTTCTGCACAATGCCTAAGTTGGGCTGCTGCTGCTGCTACGGTAGCTGCGGCTGTTGTAATTGCTGTCGGAACTGCTGTTGTTGGGGCTGCTGCTGAGGAGGCCTCCTTGCCTTCATTTCAGTGACAAATTTCCTCATCTCAACCCAGTCAATGCTCCGCCTTCATTTAAATTATGAATGTAATCTTAAAATGGAAGCATTGATCCAGGGTGTGGCCCGGTCCCCGGTGAAATTCACAGTATCGTGAGGTGTCCAGGTTAGGGTGCCATTGCAGCTTCTCCTTTGAAAAGTAAGTACGCCGGCCGCCATGAGGGCATTAAAAACATCCGGCAATGTTTCTGGCAATGGAGGGTAAGCCGTTCTTCTGGGGCCAGCTGGGAATCTAGGCGGTGGCGGCCCATAATTACCGGCGGAGGGACCTGGTTAAGCTAGTGAGGTGGAGGCTGTGGCTGATACTGCGGAGGGGCAGGTTGGTATTGCGGTTGTTGAGGTTGCTGGTATTGTGGCTGATGGTTTTGCGGCCGCTGGAAGGTTTGGAATTGCGGTCGTTGAGAGGGTTGGTTGTAATAAGGCTGCTGAGGTGGTTGTGGCCCTATGAAAGTAGACTGATTGCTTGGCCTGGATGCTGGGAATTGAGATGTTGGGCCCTGGAGTTGTTAGGTGGACGGTAGGTGGAAGGTGTTGGATTGCCCATTGCACTTACTTGCTCGTTAGATATGACCCCTCAGTGACAGCTGCACATGGCGAAGGTACCAACCGGCCTCTTAACAACACGAGCCTTGGGTTCAAAATGGCCACGATAGGAGAGTCCCTCAGTTGTGTCTGAATGTAGCGGGCTCTCTCATACAATTCCTCCTTGTGGTCAGTTTGTTCATGGCCAATATATGTCTGAACTGGGGCGTGGCATTGGCGGTGATCATTTTCACCTGTTCCGATTCAGACAGTGGGTCCTTCAACTTTTCGGCCATGAGTCTCCACTTATCAGCAAAGGAGACGAAATCTTCATCAGCCCTCATCTTTTCAGTCATCAGATCGGTTATAGACAGCACTGGCCCAACTCTATCCCTGTACCTCTTCAAAAATTTCCTCTGGACAGCTTCAAAGTTCTCTGCATCTGCAGGATCTAGGGAATAAAACCAATCGAGGGCGTGCCCATCCAGGGACCGGCGAAACAAGAAGGCAAGTGCCCGATTATCATCTTGCCAAAATGAAGATTCGTACATAAATTCTTTAATATGTACGAAGGGATTGCCGGTACCATTGTAGCGGCGGTATACCGCATTTCAGAGGGAGGCAAGTGAAAGACTGGCATGGCAGGCAATGCCAGTTCGAAGGGATCATTGGGTGCAGACATCCTTTTCATATCATGCTCCAACTTATTCATCTTGGCCAGGAGAGTCTGGGCGAGTTGATTAGTCGATTGCTGGGGAGCTCCTGAAGGAATGGCATAATGGGCGTCTGCCCGGGAGGGATATTGAGGAATGGCGCCGGCATGCACGGGACCCTGGGTCGGGACCCGGGGTTGATAGGTGGGTCGTGCCATGCCAGCGGGCGCCGATACCGGTCTTCGGTACTTGATACCGGGATTGGATAACAGATCGGGCTCGTGAAGGGGCGGTGAAATCCGTCCACCCGGGTCACGGATGGACTCGAGGCGGACCCCTGATTGGGGTAACTAAAGGGGGGGATTAGCAACAGATTTCCCCTTTAAAGCAGCTTGTACCTCTTGGATCTGAGGAGCTCGGAGGTTTTGGAGTATGTCCACAAGCTGAGAGAGAATAACCGAGGGAGAGGATCCTCCTATCTCTGGTGAATTTGAGGAAACTGGGTCTGGGTGTCCACCACGTTCACATGTGGGTTGGACAGGTCGGGTGGAAGGAATTGACCAGACCCATAGACTCCTCATACACATCATCTTGACCCGCATCCTCATATCGGCCATTGAAAGAGAACGTCCGGATCGGAGTCGCATGCAAGATGACTCGGAAGACAGTACCAAACAACTACTCAAGATGAAGGGTTATGCGGAAATACACAATACGGTAATCTAGAAGGGGGGGGGTTGAATAGATTACGGCAATTTTAAACTATTGATGGCTTCTTTCGATGCTACAGCGATCTTAATGAAATTTGATTAGAATTCGATTAAGCATGAGACCGCTTGAGTTGATCTAAATGAGAACAGGGAATCAAACGTGCGTATGAACCGTGCCTACCAATCATCTATCGCAAAACGCGAACATACCACAGAACACGATGATTTAAGGTGGTTCGGAGTACACAACTCGTGTATCCTACATCCACCGTCCACACACACACGCAGAAACGACTGCTTATGAGCGAGTTCAACACAACAACTCAACCACACCACTTTGTCTGATGAAACACAATCAGAACAACCAAAAATACGTGAATCAAGCACAAGGGATGCTCGAACACAACCACACACACACACACGATGGAATGGAAATTATGAAATGGAGAAGAATTAGGATTAGGGAACAAATCCGGTTGGAATTCTTCTTGTGGATCGTCCAAACGCTCTTCAAACTTCGATTGGATGTAGATTGATCGATGTAGAAGGTTGAATTGACGACGATCCGGCTTCAGCTCCGCATAGATGGTGATTCCACGACGATCTGGGCGGAAAGTTGAAGCAGAGCAGCAATTTGGGGCTTTTCCTCTTGGTCCCTTGGAGGCTCTTGATGGGAGGCTGCTCTCTGCGAATTTGGCTCCAAAAGGATGCTTATATAGTGTTAGGTAAGGTGGGGGTCGTGGAGGAAGGAAACACCCAAGTGGGGGCCGGATTTGAAACTCAAAATCTCATGTTTCCGTCGTCTGTCGACAGTGCACTTGCATCTGTCGACAGGCGCACTCAGGCTAAGAACTGGGTTTCAGGAAATTGAGTTTCTGAGTGTATCTGTCGACAGGCAGTTTGCATCTGTCGACAGATGCACTCAGGAATAGAAAATCTGAGCTCTGTCCTGGGTTGACTGTGTGAATCTTTCGACAGGTACATTGTATCTGTCGACAGATACACTCAGAGATGCAAACCTGAGTTCTGTCTTGGAATGACTGTATGAATCTGTCGACAGGTACATTGCATCTGTCGACAGATACACCTCTTTGACAGATATTTGTGCTTTTTGCTCATCTCTTCAATGCTTCTTCAATGCTCCATCTTTCATGCTTGTGCACCTACATGCAAATACATTGTTAGTGATGTACATTGTATGATTTAGCAATGTTTAACTCAATCACTTTCATAGTGTTTTTCATGTTAGTTAGCACATCAATTTGCATTAAATCAATGTTCAAGATGTTAATGTGATCATCAAAAACATGATATATGGAAAACCCAACAATCTCCCCTTTTTGATGATGACAAAACATTCATTGATGCATATATTGATGTTCTCCCCCTTTTGACAACATACAAAAGGTCAAGTCATGCACACATGGAGACAAATAAACATGAACTGAGTACATTTGATAATCGTTACATGACAAGCAAAAGATGACTAGACATGTGAGACTAATTCCCAGCTAGACCTTAGTGACCTCTAATGACCCTGAGACCCTCTATTCATTGTCATGTCCAGCAGAAGGAGGTGACGGGATCCATCTCTCTCGGAGTAGAGGTGGTCAAGCCGGTCATCCAGAGTGTTGAGGCAGCATCCACTTGATCAAATCTGGAAGTCATGTGAGCAAATCCTGAGATCATTTCTTGATGGATTTGTGCCAAGTAGTCACGATGGATTGTTCTTGAGGCACAGGTACATCATCAATTCTTGAGCTTGGTCAGGCATTTGCTCATCCTGAGGTTCTTCATCAATGCCTTCATTTGCTTCATCGGCTGCATTGTCTTCTTCTTCATCAGTTGACTCTTCAGCTCCTGTGTGGTTCCTTTCCCTTGAAGTCCTTGTAACGTCGCGTGCTTTCCGGATCCATGCGATCGTGTATGTTGTGGTTGTGGCGGCCGTTGTGAGGCCAATGCGAGTTAGTTGTGTGGAATGTATGGTGTGGATGTGTGGTTTGTTCAGGTGCACGCAGGGTTGGTCTGAAATAGAATAGAACTGCTGCTGTTCTGTCTGAGTTGGCGGCCAAGGGGTGGCCGTTGACTTTTGGCGTCCATATCCATGGACGTTGACTTCTTGAACTAGGCGACAGTAGATGTGTCGTTTAGTCTGGCGGTTGCTATTGGCGACAAGGGGGTTGACGCTAACCTGTCAGTCCAGCAGGTTATATGCTCACCCGAGGGCAGCTCTCTCAGCTCACCCTCTCTCCCTCTTGCCCCAGCTTCGCGCCCTTGTGGTTTTGAAGCTTCTAACAAGTTCCGAGGAGTGGTTGGACGATCGTAGAACGCGTGGCGTCGCCGAATTGCGCGAGGAGACGTCGCGGCGTGGTGCAATTCGCCTGGGAGCTCGCGGAGGGCTCGGTGTGAACCGGGGGATTGCAGGAGATTCTAGCGCGTTCTGAGGTAGGGGACGAACCCTGGTAGCTTCATAGAAACATTAAAACAGATCATAACCACTTGAACCGGCACGATAATCCATTTTTGAATAGAGTTGCACCATGCGGGATAATGGGTGGTTTGAATAGTTTACTGTATGAATCATGTTATAATGGGTTGTAATGGGTATTAACATGCTAAAGGATCGCATTTGCATGTTTTCTAATAGTTAGAACAGTCAGAAAGCCCGCAGAGCCGGATTAGGGTTTCTGCAGGGATGTGGCCGGAGAACTTGGCGTCAACATCGTTTGTCGCCAAGATTCTCAGCCAGGAGTTAACGGCCAGGTCCCTTGCCGTTGACTTGGTATAAGCGGCAATCGATGTTGCCGCCTACTGATTATACTCAGAAAAGGCTATTTATGGTGTTTTATCGATAATGCATGCGTGGTATCATACGAGGTGCACTGAGTGCGCATGATTCTCGTATTTAGCATGCAAGCTATGCAGTTAGTTGTTTACTTCAGTGACTGCGTGTTGTTTACGCGAGTCAGTTGCGTTCACGTGTAGTGGACCAGTGGTTACCTGTGGTTTACGTGAGGTTTCACGTGGTTTGTGTGTGACGAGCACGTGGCTCTGTGTACGTGGCAAGTAGTAGACGCCTACCGTGGTTACCTCTCCAGTTGGGTGCCCCAGGTTCTGTGTGAGCCAGGCTGTTAGCTCGGGGCTTTGTCCCGGTACTTGTGTTGTACCGTCGAGGTCTGTGTCGTCTGACCTGGACACCCTCACTCTTGTGTTTGAGTAGCACGTCCGGCTGAGGGAAAGACGACAGTGGGACAGTGACACGTGAGTTTGTTTTTAGTCACTTGTAGCGCGCTCGTAGTTGGGGGTACGGACACCAGTAGACGTACTGGACCCCAGCTAGTCCTTTCTCCAGTGCCTCACTCTAGAGAGTCGGGCCAGGATCTCTAGAGGTGCCAGGCATGGGCCTGTGACCGTGTGGTCCGCAGGTTGTGGTGGTTTAGTTGGTCTCCACAGTTGTTTGTCTTTTTCGTGGAGCGGCAGCTGGACCTTTCGTCCGTGGCTGCGAGACTGGAGGTTTTTACCTGTGTTAGTTGTCCGAGTCAGTTTCTGGTGTCGCGAACCAGTTACGTGGCTCGTGTTGGCTGTCTCTACTTTAGCTTGTACACCTGTACTGGTTTGCCGTTTATTTATTAAGTTGTTTCTTGTAGTCGGCAGACGGTGAGTACTTTTACAGCTTTACTTACTTGCTTAGCTGTTCTATAAATTGTTGGTACTGTTTACTGCTTTCGTACCTGTGGTTTTGTTTTGCTCGGTGTTGGGGGAGTTCCCTACTGAGCCAGTGACTAGCGAGGCTCACCCCTACCCCCACAGGTGGGAGCGAGGAGGACGTTTCTCGACCGTCGTCCAGTTCAGAGCTGCGTCGTAGCAGTGCAGGGTCGGTACCTCCAGCTGTGTAGTAGTATTCCAGCAGTGTAGTGTAGCTAGTTAGTTTACTTGTTTCAGTTGTACCTCGGGGTATGCCCCAGGCTCTTGTATTTCTTTCAGTTTTGTGGAATTTGGCTATGTAAACTTGTGGAATATATATAAATGGTGTTTCCTTTGTATCTACACGGACTGTGGTTTGGTTTCCCTTGCGAGGCTTCGGCCCGTTCGCGGGAGGCGGATCCTTATTAAGCTTTTATCGGTTTAATGGGCTTGTAAGGCGTTCCGTCACAGTTGGTATCAGAGCAAGGTCCGTGTTAATATAAGGGAACTAGAAATACATAGCCTTATTTGGTCATATACACTGCTGGTAGGGACCCTGGTTTTTGATCATTTGTGGTTTTGATTTTTGTTTGGTGTTTTGTGTATGTAGAATTTCTGAAATGGCTGATAGGAAGATTGGGGTGGTGGAGGAGATGATCCGGAGGAAAGCACCCAGCGTATGATAGAGAATCTGGGAAAGCCTCACGGATATTCGAGCAAGGATGGATCAGCAGGCGCCGGTACCACCAGTTGCAGTCCCACCCGGGGACGGAGATGATGTACCTGTTGCTCCAGTTCCACCGAGAGTGGAGGTGCCTTTTGTAGCACCTGTGCTACCACCACCACCAGTGTTAGTTGAGGCCCGTGATGCAAGTTGAAAGATTTCTGAGATTGCAGCCCCCTACTCTCAGGAGGGCCGAATCCAGATACAGCTGAACATTGGATTCATGAAATCGAGAGGGTTTTTGCGACTATGCGGTGTCCTGCAGCGGATAGAGTTGTGTTGGCTGCTTATCAGTTGAGGGGTTTTGCCTTGGAATGGTGGCGATTGAAGATGCAAACCACCTTTGCAGGTAGAGAGAAGAGGCCATTGCTTGGTCGGAATTTCTTGATGTATTTAACGATACATTCTTTCCGATTCAAGTGCAGCAGGTAAAAAGGGAGCAATTCCGGACTCTTCAGCAAGGTAACTCTTCGGTTCTAGAGTACCAGATGAGGTTTATGGCACTTAGCCGTTATGCGCCATATGTTGTTTCTGATAATAATATGATGGTTGAGTATTTTATCAGAGGTTTGAGAGTGGAATTGCAGGATGCGATAGTACCTCTTATGTGTAAGACAGTGGAAGAAGCAGCCCAGAGAGCAGCTACTTGGAGAGGTCTATTCGGACTCGTCAGGCGGGCGAGTCAGGTTCAGGTATTCTTCGGCTACCGCAGCAGTCAGTGGGTGCAAGTAAGGGTAAAGCACCAGCAGGACCTTCTTCATCAGGTTTTGGTAAATGGGGTCAGAAATTAAAGCAAGCATGGAAAGGTAAAGGAAGAGGATGGGGAGGTCGTTCGCAGTTTCAGCAAGGCCGTGGTAAGCCTGAGGTGGAGGAGTCACAGCAGAGTACTGTCAGGCAGCCCATTGTTCCTCCAGGATATAGATGTTATAATTGTGATCAGCCGGGACATTTGATCCGCAATTGTCCCTATGCAAGAGAATATGGTTATGGCAGAGGTGTGCAGCAGCAGCAGCCTCAGCAGTTTCAGCAGCCACAGGCAGGTCGTGGCAGAGGAGTACCGCAGCAAGAGAAGAGGCCGGGTTATGGCTATCACCCGAGCCCAGGCAGAGGCATCGAATATGATTGAAGGTACTTTACCTCTTTATGAATATTCAGCAAGAGTTCTATTTGATTCGGGTGCCTCTCATTCTTTTATTTCCGAAGAATTCCTGAATTGTATGACTCATCCTTTAGAAGAGAAGTCTTGTGAGTTGGTAGTGGAGGTTCCTTCAGGTGAGTTCTTACTCACTTCGAGCTATGTAGAAGGCCTGTTATGATTGAAGGGAACCAGATGCCGGGTCGGTTGTATGCCCTGCAATTGTCAGATTATGATATCATTCTGGGTATGGATTGGCTTGAGATGTATGGAGCAATATTAGATTGCAGAAAGAAAAGGATCAGGTTTTGTCATCCTAATGGTGCAGTGTTTGAATATCAAGGTATGCCTTTTTATACCTCTAAATTTCTAATTTCTGCAATTAAAGCTAGAAAGTTGATAAATGCTGGATGTGTGGCTTATTTAGCCTCAGTGAGTTTGGTAGAGGCTAGCCAGCCAGTTGAAGCAGTTCCCGTGGTTAGGGAATTTGCTGATGTTTTTCCTGAGGATTTGCCTGGTTTAGCTCCACACAGAGAGGTGGACTTTTCTATTGAGTTGCTGCCAGGTACCATGCCGATTTCTAAAGCTCCATATCGGATGGCACCAGCAGAACTTAAGGAGTTGAAAAAGCAGTTAGAAGAGTTGTTGCAGAAAGGGTTTATTAGACCGAGTCATTCTCCGTGGGGAGCGCCGGTGTTATTTGTGAAAAAGAAAGATGGAAGTTTCCGGATGTGTATTGATTATAGAAAGTTGAATGATGTGACCATTAAGAATAAGTACCCGTTGCCGAGAATAGATGATCTGTTTGATCAGTTGCAGTCAGCGAAGTGTTTTCTAAAATTGATTTGAGGTCCGGGTACCATCAGCTGAGAATCAAAGAAGAGATATAGATAAGACAGCTTTCAGAACTAGATATGGTCACTTTGAGTTGTGGTTATGCCTTTGGGTTAACTAATGCTCCTGCAGGTTTTATGGATCTGATGAATAGAATTTTTCATCCATATTTAGACCAATTCATTGTGGTCTTCATAGATGATATTCTAATTTATTCAGCATCTGAAGAGGAGCATGCAACTCATTTGAGGTTTACCCTGCAATTGTTAAGGATAATCATTGTTTGCCAATTTAATAAGTGTGAATTTTGGCTGAAAGAAATTCAGTTTTTGGGTCATGTTATTCAGCTCAAGGAGTAGCAGTACCCAAGTAAAGTGGAAGCAGTGATGAGATGGAAGTGCCTAAGTCAATAACCGATTAGAAGTTTTCTGGGATTGGCAGGTATTATAGGCGCTTTATTCAAGATTTTTCTAAGATTGCAGCACCTATGACTAATTGACCAGGAAAGGTGTGCCATTTGTGTGGTCCGGTGAATGTCAGAGAAGTTTTATGGAGTTGAAGAGAAACTTACTTCAGCACCTATATTGACATTACCGTCGGGGAGTGGTGGTTTTGTGTTGTATACTGATGCTTCTAGGAGAGGTCTTGGTGCAGTGCTTATGCAGCATGGTAAAGTAATAGCTTATGCGTCTAGGCAATTGAAGCCGGCAGAAGAAAATTACCCCACTCATGATTTAGAATTAGCTGCAGTAGTGTTTGCCTTGAAAATGTGGAGGCATTATCTGTATGGCGAGAGATTTGAGATCTTTACAGATCATAAAAGCTTGAAGTATATTTTCTCGCAGAAAGATTTAAATCTTCGTCAGCGCAGATGGATTGAATATTTGAAGGATTATGATTTCAGCCTAGCTTACCATCCGGGTAAGGCCAATGTTGTAGCTGATGCCTTAAGTAGAAAGGCATATATGAATTTGATGATGATTAAAGAATGGAAATTGTATGAAGAGTAGCAGAGAATTCTTGTATGTGCCCAGCAGTCAGCGACGGGCATTTTAGCTGCTAGTGCAGTAGAGCCATTTTATATTGGCAGATTATTGAGGCTCAGAGAGCAGATGTGAATTTAGCTGAGATTGTGAAAATGGAAGGAGTTTCCATTGATGATAAATGTGTGGTCAGACTAAGGGGCAGGTTGTTTGTTCCTGCAGAAAGAGAGGTGAAGCAGCGAGTTTTGGAAGAGGCTCATAAATCAAGGTACACTATTCATCCGGTAGTACTAAAATGTACCATGATTTGAGAAGCATTTTTGGTGGCCTCATATGAAAAAAGAATAGCAGAATTCGTAGCAAGGTGTGCTATCTGTCAACAGATTAAAGCTGAGCATCAAAAGCCGGAGGTTTGTTGCAACCGTTGCCTATTCCACAGTGGAAGTGGGATGATATTGCAATGGACTTTGTGGCAGGTTTACCAAGATCGAGTTCCGGCCATAATGGAATATGGGTATTCGTTGACAGATTGACTAAGGTGTGCAGATTAGTGGCAGTGAGTATGTCTTGGACAGTGGACAAGTTGGCAAATATTTATGTTGAAAAGATTGTTCCACTGCATGGTATTCCGAAAACTGTTGTGTCTGATAGAGATCCAAGATTTACTTCTGGTTTTGGAGGAGTTTGCAGAAAGTGATTGGTACTGAGTTGAGGTATAGCTCCGCTTATCATCCCCAGACAGATGGTCAGACAGAAAGGACCATTCAGACAATTGAAGATATGTTGCGAGCTTGTTGTTTGGTTTGGGGAGGCAGTTGGGAGCATCATCTGGGAATGGTTGAGTTTGCCTACAATAATAGTTATCATACCAGTCTTGGAATGGCACCGTATGAAGCTTTATATGGAAGGCCATGTAGAACCCCATTGAACTGGCATGAAGTGGGTGAAAGGCAATTAGTGGGTCCTGAATTAATTCAGCAAACCACGGAAGTCGTGAAGCTTATTAAAGAAAAATTGCAGGCAGCTCAAAGTAGGCAAAAAAGTTATGCAGATGTGCGAGAAGACCACTTCAGTTTGAGGTGGGAGATTTTGTTTTCCTAAGAGTTTCTCCAAGTAAAGGCATTGTAGATTTGGTAACTGGGAAAGCTGCCCGAGATATGTAGGACCTTTCCAGGTAATTGAAAGAATTGGGGAAGCAGCTTATAGGCTGGATTTGCCAGCGATTTTGCAAATGTGCATGATATTTTCCATGTCTCTATGTTGAGAAAATGCATTGAAGATCCAGCTCAGATAATTAGATATCAAGGTGTGGGACCTGAGACCGGACATGACTATGCCAGAGTACCCGGTGCAGATCACAGATCGAAAGATGAAAAAGTTAAGAAATAAAGAAATTGAGCTAGTTAAAGTGAGATGGAAAATAGGTTGGGAGGTGAGGATACCTGGAACTAGCCGAGGAATGGCTAAAGGGTATCCCTATCTGTTTGAGTAAGCTTGGTATTTTTCTTTTTAGATGATAGTGCTTGTAAAGACGTGTTTGTATAAGTTGTTTGATTTTGAGTTGTGTTTGAATTTCGAGGTCGAAATTTTCTTTTTAGATGATAGTAATGTAACGTCGCGTGCTTTCCGATCCATGCGGATCGTGTGTGTTGTGGTTGTGGCGGCCGTTGTGAGGCCAATGCGAGTTAGTTGTGTGGAATGTATGGTGTGGATGTGTGGTTTGTTCAGGTGCAGCGCAGGGTTGGTCTGGAAATAGAATAGAACTGCTGCTGTTCTGTCTGAGTTGGCGGCCAAGGGGTGGCCGTTGACTTTTGGCGTCCATATCCATGGACGTTGACTTCTTGAACTTGGCGACAGTAGATGTGGACGTTTAGTCTGGCGGTTGCTATTGGCGACAAGGGGGTTGACGCTAACCTGTCAGTCCAGCAGGTTATATGCTCACCCGAGGGCAGCTCTCTCAGCTCACCCTCTCTCCCTCTTGCCCCAGCTTCGCGCCCTTGTGGTTTTGAAGCTTCTAACAAGTTCCGAGGAGTGGTTGGACGATCGTAGAACGCGTGGCGTCGCCGAATTGCGCGAGGAAACGTCGCGGCGTGGTGCAATTCGCCTGGGAGCTCGCGGAGGGCTCGTGTGAACCGGGGGATTGCAGGAGATTCTAGCGCGTTCTGAGGTAGGGGACGAACCCTGGTAGCTTCATAGAAACATTAAAACAGATCATAACCACTTGAACCGCACGATAATCCATGTTTGAATAGAGTTGCACCATGCGGGATAATGGGTGGTTTGAATAGTTTACTGTATGAATCATGTTATAATGGGTTGTAATGGTATTAACATGCTAAAGGAATCGCATTTGCATGTTTCTGAATAGTTAGAACAGTCAGAAAGCCCGCAGAGCCGGATTAGGGTTTCTGCAGGGTATGTGCCGGAGAACTTGGCGTCAACATCGTTTGTCGCCAAGATTCTCAGCCAGGAGGTTAACGGCCAGGTCCCTTGCCGTTGACTTGGTATAGCGGCAATCGATGTTGCCGCCTACTGATTATACTCAGAAAAGGCTATTTATGGTGTTTTATCGATAATGCATGCGTGGTATCATACGAGGTGCACTGAGTGCGCATGATTCTCGTATTTAGCATGCAAGCTATGCAGTTAGTTGTTACTTCAGTGACTGCGTGTTGTTTACGCGAGTCAGTTGCGTTCACATGTAGTGGACCAGTGGTTACGTGGTTTACGTGAGGTTTCACGTGGTTTGTGTGTGACGAGCACGTGGTTCTGTGTACGTGGCAAGTAGTAGACGCCTACCGTGGTTACCTCTCCAGTTGGGTGCCCCAGGTTCTGTGTGAGCCAGGCTGTTAGCTCGGGGCTTTGTCCCGGTACTTGTGTTGTACCGTCGAGGTCTGTGTCGTCTGACCTGGACACCCTCACTCTTGTGTTTGAGTAGCACGTCCGGCTGAGGGAAAGACGACAGTGGGACAGTGACACGTGAGTTTGTTTTTAGTCACTTGTAGCGCGCTCGTAGTTGGGGGTACGGACACCAGTAGACGTACTGGACCCCAGCTAGTCCTTTCTCCAGTGCCTCACTCTAGAGAGTCCGGGCCAGGATCTCTAGAGGTGCCAGGCATGGGCCTGTGACCGTGTGGTCCGCAGGTTGTGGTGGTTTAGTTGGTCTCCACAGTTGTTTGTCTTTTCTCGTGGAGCGGCAGCTGGACCTTTCGTCCGTGGCTGCGAGACTGGAGGGTTTTTACCTGTGTTAGTTGTCCGAGTCAGTTTCTGGTGTCGCGAACCAGTTTACGTGGCTCGTGTTGGCTGTCTCTACTTTAGCTTGTACACCTGTACTGGTTTGCCGTTTATTTATTAAGTTGTTTCTTGTAGTCGGCAGACGGTGAGTACTTTTACAGCTTTACTTACTTGCTTAGCTGTTCTATAAATTGTTGGTACTGTTTACTGCTTTCGTACCTGTGGTTTTGGTTTGCTCGGTGTTGGGGGAGTTCCCTACTGAGCCAGTGACTAGCGAGGCTCACCCCTACCCCCACAGGTGGGAGCGAGGAGGACGTTTCTCGACCGTCGTCCAGTTCAGAGCTGCGTCGTAGCAGTGCAGGGTCGGTACCTCCAGCTGTGTAGTAGTAGTTCCAGCAGTGTAGTGTAGCTAGTTAGTTTACTTGTTCAGTTGTACCTCGGGGTATGCCCCAGGCTCTTGTACTTTCTTTCAGTTTTGTGGAAATTTGGCTATGTAAACTTGTGGAATATATATATAAATGGTGAGTTCCTTTGTATCTACACGGACTGTGGTTTGGTTTCCCTTGCGAGGCTTCGGCCCGTTCGCGGGAGGCGGATCCTTATTAAGCTTGTTATCGGTTTAATGGGCTTAGTAAGGCGTTCCGTCACAGTCCTTGTGACTACTCCGTCCACATCTTGTAGCCCATGCGGTTGAGCATGAGATCAAAAGCACTTCGGCTTTAATGAGATGAGCTTTCATTGGAGGGATAGGAATGCCAGGAAAATAAGAAAGAAGGATGGGGCCGCATATGCATTGATCTTTTGGTGTTAAGAAACACCGACGGATGAGGCTTACATGAGTTCAGGCAGATTGATTTCTTGACCTTGAGGAAATATGACAGGATTTGTGGACCTCGGTGACTAACTCTCGCCTTCCATCCTTCGGACGATCAAGGTAGTGAAGATGTGATTATCATCCGGATCAAAGGAGGAAGGAGTTGGCGTTGAGACGAGCATTTCCTTGGTAGAGTCATAAGGTTCCAATGTGAGAAGCTCATAGTACTCAAAGCAGAGGGAGTATAGTTGAAGATTGCAACTCCTGAGTTTGGAATTTCAAGGGCTGTGGGAGATAAGATTGGCGGTGAGGCGAAAACGAGTGCCTTTCACCGAAGAGTAGAGATCTCCCTGATCGGAAAGCCCTATTTATTGTAGAACTCGGAGACGGCAGTTGGAGAGTACTGCAAGTGGGAGTACAAACAAGATGTCCACCCTTGAGTGTCAAAGTAGGTAGGAGTGAGGGAACATCGGTGCTAAGGACTCGAAGTCCACATACCGGGATTGGACTATTCTTGAAGGTGCGGAGGGTGGATTAGATGGAGACCTTGAGGAATGATGAGTTCCGGCACCGATCCTCACGATGCTTGCTGCGACGTTCGGAAGGAGCCTGGAGCTTTCTCCGGCGTCCGTCGGAGCACGACGACGGCGAGCGAGAAGCTTCGATTTTGGTGCCATCGCGGAAGGATTAGAAATGGAGAGTGGAGGGATCCCAACGAGGAGCAGCAGGATCGTCGGAGACGGAGCCCTGAAGGGGGAAAGAGAGGGGGTTTGGAGTGAGAGGAGGGAACAAGAGAGGAGGGTGAGATGGGTCGTGAGGCCTTAAAAGGGTTTAGAGAGTTTTAAAAGAGAGGCCCCACGAAAAAGGAGGTGAACCGCGGCGAGGTTGTTTCTGCAAAAATAGATCTGGGCCGTCGTCTGTCGACAGATGACAGTCTATCTGTCGACAGATAACTCCTTTTTGATTAAAATGATTTTTGACAATGTTTTTCAAAGGGACAAGTGTTCATTTGTTGTTTTTAGGCAAAATGGGTGTATGTGCAAGATAAAATTCATATCCAGTATGATGAAGACATGACACAAATCTAAAATGATTTTGAATTAAAACTGATAAGTTCTTTAATTAGATCATGAAAGAACACATTTCACAATAGCCAGTGAAAATTAAATAACTCTTTTGATTAGGCCGTTGAAGAAAAACTGCATCTTAATAGAGATGATAGTCAGATGACAATGAATTAGATGCACAAGAACGTCTTACCGAAGAAGCACATTGGACTTGAATAAAAAGTTTTCGGAGGCTTCACTCTATTTCTGTTATGATTTTAGGATCTTTAAACAATGAAGATGAAAGAGTGCAATGAGGAGCACTTTCACTTTTTCATGTGAAGTAGACATTTGTGATGCCAATACCCCCAGTTACTCAATGTGAGTGTCCCGTCAAGCCATTGTATAGAGGATATGAAACAACCTTTTGACGCGAAGACCGACATTGGGATGCCATGTCCCCGGTTACTAGTGATTTTCATCATTGCTCTACCTCCATCCCCAAATGAAAGATACTTTGTTGATTGAACCGAAGAAAATAGGTAGCTTTTCTCCTTTTTTTTATTTTTTGCTTTTTTGTCAAGTACATGAGATTTCTTTAGGCAAGATGTAATGTAGAACATAAATTCAAGAGCTTTCTGATTTTTCAAATCATTTTAGATTCATGTTTAACGACAAGGGAGTTATTCAAAGGAGATGTTTAAAAAATCATTTGGTTTGCTCATTGTGTTCAAAATGATCTAAAAGACCTCAATCAAGTGTTGCATCAAACAACATTTAGACTGGTTCACGACTTTGACATGAAGTGGATATAAAAAAGTTATATTGCACACAAACAAACCAAGTTTACCTTTAAAATCAAGTAAGGAACACTTTCTTGAAAAGTATGAAGAAGGAGTGAAAATAGGAAGAATGTGTGTATCTGTCGACAGAAGAATCTGTCTGTCGACAGATGCACACAGACTGATGAATTGAAGTTCTGTCAGAACAAGACTGAGTGTACCTGTCGACAGATGGAATGAGTCTGTCGACAGATATGAACAGATTGGATTTTTCTGGTTTTAGATTGATTGCACTTTGAGTTCAAGGAAGTGAAATTCACAGTAGAGTATGAAGAGTTTCCTCAAGAAATACTCATCTATCCTTAATCACTCCCCCATAGTGTGTGCACGTGTTGACACAACATCTAAGCAAGGATTCACACAAGCATTTGATACAAGGCAAACATGTTCATGAAAGGAAAGTCATACACAAGCACATGGTCACAGAAAAAGCTTGTTTCATGGAGTTAACATGATAAAATGTAAGGAAACTAAAATCCTATGTGAAGTACAGGCCTTTATATGAATGGGACTATTGATACTTGGCGGAGAATTATTTCTCACGCATGATGATAGTTTCCAAACAAGCCGAACTTTGTTCTTCCACAGTTCACCATTTGATATACCACATAGTCATTCACACATAAAGAGCATGTACTCCACATGGATATGAGTTTCATTGCATTTTACACAAACCCAATTCTCTTCTTAATGATGTGAATCTATCTTCAGACAAGGGGTTTGGTGAAAATATCAGCCATTGTTTTTCTGTGGGAATGAAAATAGTTCCAAGGTTTTATTGGCAACTTCATCTCTCAAGAAATGATGACGGATTTCAATGTGTTTAGTCCTTGAGTGTTGGACAGGGTTTTTTGAAAGGTTGATAGCACTTGTGTTGTCACATAGTATAGTGTACATCCAAATTTGAACATTATAGTCAGCTAACTGACTTTTGATCCACAACACTTGAGCTGCACAACTTCCTGCAGCGACATATTCTGCCTCTGCAGTGGAGAGTGCAACCGAGTGTTGTTTCTTGGATGCCCACAAAACCATGCAACCGCCAAGACTGGCAATATCCACTAGTGCTTTTTCTATCAAGTTTACATCTAGCATAATCAGCATCAGAATATGAGATCAAATCAAAACTACTGCTCACTGCTACTGGGTACCAAAAACCCACATTGCATGTGCCAGAGAGATATCGAAAATTCTCTTGACTGCAATTAAATGGCTTTCCTTTGGACTAGATTGTATCTAGCACAAATGCAAACACTATATTGAATATCCGGTCTACTTGCAGTAAGATAAAGGAGTGAGCAATCATACCTCGGAAGTGCTTTGCATCTACCGGTTTACCTTTCTCATCATTTTCCAATTTGATGCTTGTGCTCATTGGGGTGGAGGCCGTTTAGCTTGCTCGAATTGAATCGTTGAGAAGCTCTTTGACATATTTTTCTTGATTTATGAAGAAATCCGTCTTTATGTGTGTGTTTCACCTGCAAACCAAGAAGAATGAAGCTCCCCCATTAGACTCATCTCAAATTCACTGTGTGCATGTGTTTAGAAAATTCTTCACACAGTGAGGGTTAGTAGAACCAAATATTATCGTCCACATAAACTTGAACAACAATTTGTGATTGCGAACTTTCTTAGTGAAGAGTGTTTGGTCTACTTTACCTCTTGAGTATATCTTGCTTACCAGAAATTCTTAGTCTATCATACCAAGCTCGAGGTGCCTGTTTCAAACCATAAAGAGCTTTGTGCAATTATACACATGGTTAGGCATTTCAGAATTTTCAAAACCTGGTGGTTGAGAGACATAGACTTCTTCTTTGATATAGCCATTTAAGAAAGCAGTTTTAACATCCATTTGATAAAGTTTGAACTTATGGGAGCATGCATATGCCAATAAAATTCTGACTGCTTCTAACCTGGCTACAGGAGCAAAGGACTCTTCAAAGTCTACACCAAACTCTTGACTATATCCTTTTGCTACGAGTCTTGCTTTATTTCTGACCACTTTTCCTTCTTCATTAAGTTTATTCCTAAACAACCCCTAGTCTATGATAGAAATTTCAGGGGTTCTAGGAACTAAACTCCATACATTATTTCTTTGAAATTGACCAGTTCCTCATGCATAGCATCAATCCATGAGTTATCTTTTAAGGCTTCTTCAACATTTTTGGGTTCCACTTGAGAAACAAAAGCAAAAGATCATGTTCAATTATTTTTCTTACTTGAGACCTCGTTTGAACAGAATCATTTAAACTACCTATCACATCATCAAGTGGGTGATCTTTGGAATATCTTACATTTGTGATTGTTGAAGGGCCGGGAGTATCTGTCCTTGAGAATTTGATCTTGTGAGTGTAGTTCTTCAGGAGGTCACTTTCTGGTGGATTCTCTTCAAGTGTTTCATCTTGTTTTCTGAATGCTATTTCATTATCTTCATCGTAGTCCCTGTGAAGATATCCACCTTTGGTCTTGGAATCTTCTTCAGATTTGTCTTTTGCTTTGACTTGTAGATCCTTGAACGATGTCCCTTCATCCTCTTTCCAGTCCTGTTAACATTCAAGCTGTTAGATTTGGCATAATTCTCATCAAAATAACATGTGGAGTTTCTTCCACAATGCGTGTTTTTTGTGTTAAACACCCTATAGCCCTAGAGTGTTCTGAGTAGCCTAGAAAAACACCTTGATCACTTTTGGCTTCAAATTTATCTAAATCAGATTATCATTGTTATGAATAAATACCTTTGAGCCAAAAACTCGGAAGTACCCCAGGTTGGGTTTCTTACCTTTCAACAACTGGTAGGGGGTTTTCTTTATCACAGGTCTTACCATGGCTCTGTTTAGAATGTAGCACGAAGTGTTCACTGCTTCTGCCCAAAAGCTTTGGTGAGTTGGCCTTCAACTAGAAAGTGCGAGCCATTTCCACCAATGTTCTGTTTTTCCTCTCCACTACTCCATTTTGTTTCTGAGTCCTTGGGAAGAGAACAAATGTTCAATCCCTTGGTGCCTGCAAAAATCAGAAAATGCATTGTTATCAATTCTCCCCCGTGATCGGTGCGGATTGAGCATATTTTATTCACATTGCCATGCTCAATCTTGTTAAAAATTCTTGGAAGATTGTAAGTGTTTCACTTTTGTGTGCCAAGAATTTGACCCATGTGAACCTAGAAAAATCATCTACAATGACAAAACCAAACGTTTGCCATTGAGACTTAGAGTTCTAGTTGGTCCAAAAGATCCATGGCAACAGTTCATATGGTTTAGATGTGCTTACCGGTGCTTTAGATTTGAAAGACTTCCGGGTCTGTTTCCCCTGTGCACATGCATCACAAAAACTTTCATTGTTGTTAAAAGAAATGTCAGGAAGTCCACTTACCAATTTGAGCTTCATGATCTTGTGCAACACGTTGTAGCTCGCATGGCCAAGCCTACGATGCCACAGGGTCAATTCATCATGTCTATTTGCAACAAGACACAAGTTGTCATTTTCTGGATCATCTAAGTCAACTAAGTAAATGTTATTCACTCTTTTTCTAGAAAATTTTACACTTCTGTTTCTTTATCAACAATTTGACATGAATTTGATTTCAATATGACGTTGTGACCTCTATCACCAATTGACTTATGCTAAGTAAGTTGTGATTAAGGCCATCAACCAACAGTACATTTTCAATTGAATTGGAGGTACACTTACCAACATTACCTGTGCCAATGATTTGGCCTTTGTTGTTACCTCCAAAAATGACTTGTCCTCCGTCTTTCTCCACTAGGAACAGAATTTACCTTTGTCACCCGTCATGTGCCTCGAACAGCCGCTATCCAAGTACCATTTGTTTTGATGTTGGCTGCTAGGCATTCCTGCAAATGTGGATCAGACAAGAGGTTTTGGTACCCAAATTACTTTGGATCCCCAAATTTCATTCATGCAACAAAGTAGATGTTTAGGAATCCAAACTTGTTTGAATTTTGTTTCTTTGGATTATTCCAGCATTGTTTTTCATCATGACCAATATTTTTGCATACATTGCATGAAGGAATTTTCTTTTCAATTTTTTGTTGCTTGTTAGATTTTATTAGTTGAAACTGTTTTGTCTGTCGACAGGCACCATTGCATCTGTCGACAGGTGGCTTTTTTTTTGTTTGTGGGAACATTTTGTTTAAGTTGCATTGCCTTGGTCTGAGACTGTCTGAGTTATGCTTTGTGGGAACATGCTTGCTTGTGCTTGGGCTAGGATCAACAAATGAAGTGATCAATGACTCTCCTATTTTCTTTTGTTTGACAGGTTGATATCCTAATCCATGCTTGGTTACATGTATTTTGGCGCCCAAAGCCGCATCTAGATTTTGCTTCCCTTTTACAAATTCATTAAGTCCTCAGATTTTTCTTTCAATTCCTTTTCAGTTTGTTCCAACTTTTTCTTGGTTTCTAATTGTTCTTCTTGAAGGAATTCAATGGAATGGCTTAAACAGTCTTTTTCTTTTTGTGTTTCTTGCAATTTCATTTTCAAGCAATCCATTTCTTCATTATGAGTCTTTTCATCAACTTTCATCATTTCCAATTTTTGTCAGGAATGCAATTCGTTCATCATTGTTCTTATCATGCACAAGGGAGTTGCATTTCTTTTTTAATGCTCTATTTTCAGATCTATATTCACAAAATTTTTCAAATAGGTAGTGTATGCTTCCTCCCATTCACTTGCAGTGAAATCATCAAATGAGAAATTTACCTCGCTGGAGTCATCACTCCTAGCCATCAAGCATTTCACTTCTTCATCATCGGATGTTTCTTGTGCATCTTCATCTTCATCTTCATCACTCCAGGTGGCCAACATTGCTTTGGCCTTTTTGGAGGTGAGTTTCCTTCTTCAGCTTCTTCTTGAGTTCCGGGCATTCTCCTCTCATGTGCCCTTGTTTCTTGCATCATAACAAACAATGTCAGATTTTTTGTGGACTCATATTTTGTGAAAATTTCTCTTTGAAAGGGTTTAGAGTTACCTGTGTCTCTCCTTTTGAACTTCAGAAATTTCTTGAATTGTCTAGTGAGCATTGCCATTTCACCATCATCACTCTCACTAGATGTTTCTTGCTCATCACTATCTTGTTGAATGGATTTCTTGGAAGCTTGTTGATGTTTTATTGGATGCTTTTAGAGCAATTGACTTCCTAGGATTTTCTTCTAATTCTTTTCTTTTGATGTTGATTTCATATGTCATTAAGGAGCCAATTAGTTCATCCAATTTCATTTTAGAAAGGTCTTTGGAATCCTCAATGACAGTGGCCTTAGTATTCCAAGATGAAGTAAGAGATCGAAGGATCTTTCTTACTAAGTCACTTTCAGAGTATTCCTTCTTAAGACCTTTTAGCCCGTTAACTATTATCATGAATCTTGCAAACATGTCTGATATGGTTTCATCAGTTTTCATCTTGAACATTTCATATTCAGACACTAACATGCTAACTTTAGTTTCCCTTACCTCGGACGTACCTTCGTAAATGAGTTCAAGTTTGTCCCACATCTCTTTTGCTGTTGAGCATGTGGAGACTCTTGAAAATTCCTTTGGATGCACCGCACATTGCATCATTTAGTGCGCTCCAGTTGAGAGTTCTTTAGCTATTGGTCTTTCGTCCAGGTGTCTTCGTCCTCGGGCAACACATATGGTCCCTTGCTGACTATCTTCCACAGCTCGTAATTTTGAGCTCTCAAAATACCTGCATACGGTTTTTCCAATAAGGATAGTCAGTGCCATCAAAATAGGGTGGCCTGGTTACCGAATGTCCCTCGGCCATATACCCTTTGCTAGAATCCATAAGATCGAAAATCTCCTGATCGCTAGATCAAATGACGAAAAACAGTAAATCGGAGAAACCGCTCTGATACCAATTGAAGGGTTATGCGGAAATACACAATACGGTAATCTAGAAGGGGGGGGTTGAATAGATTACGGCAATTTTAAACTATTGATGGCTTCTTTTCGATGCTACAGCGATCTTAATGAAATTTGATTAGAATTCGATTAAGTATGAGACCGCTTGAGTTGATCTAAATGAGAACAGGGATCAAACGTGCGTATGAACACCGTGCCTACCAATCATCTATCGTAAACGCGAACAAACCATAGAACACCATGATTTAAGGTGGTTCGAGTACACAACTCGTGTATCTACATCCACCGTCCACCCACACACGCAGAAACGACTGCTTATGAGCGAGTTCAACACAACAACTCAACCACACACACGTTGTCTGATGAAACACAATCAAAACAACCACAAATACGTGAATCAAGCACAAGGGATGCTCGAAACACAACCACACACACACACGATGGAATGGAAATATGAAATGGAGAAGAATTAGGAATTAGGGAACAAATCCGGTTGGAATTCTTCTCGTGGATCGTCCAAACGCTCTTCAAACTTCGATTGGATGTAGATGATCGATGTAGAAGGTTGAATTGACGACGATCCGGCTTCAGCTCCGCATAGATGGTGATTCCACGACGATATGGGCGGAAAGTTGAAGCAGAGCAGCAATTTGGGGCTTTTCCTCTTGGTCCCTTGGAGGCTCTTGGATGGGAGGCTGCTCTCTGCGAATTTGGCTCCAAAAGGATGCTTATATAGTGTTAGGTAAAGGTGGGGGTCGTGGAGGAAGGAAACAACCAAGTGGGGGCCGGATTTGGAAATCAAAAATCTCATGTTTCCGTCGTCTGTCGATAGGTGCACTTGCATCTGTCGACAGGCGCACTCAGGCTGAGAACTGGGTTTCAGGGAAATTGAGTTTCTGAGTGTATCTGTCGACAGGCAGTTTGCATCTGTCGACAGATGCACTCAGAATAGAAAACCTGAGCTCTGTCCTGGTTGACTGTGTGAATCTGTCGACAGGTACATTGTATCTGTCGACAGATACACTCAGAGATGCAAACCTGAGTTCTGTCTTGGAATGACTATATGAATCGGTCGACAGGTACATTGCATCTGTCGACAGATACACCTCTTTGACAGATATTTGTGCTTTTTGCTCATCTCTTCAATGCTTCT
>JACBKR010002359.1:0-33813 GCA_014218235.1 Colocasia esculenta
GTGTACTTCACAATCTAGTGTAAGAGTTGGGTAAATGTCCCACTGTGACGACATTCTTTATACCGACGTGGATTGGTACAATCGTATAGGTATAAAGAGGGTCGTTACAATAGAAGAAGAATTCCACTATGTCTCTCCACCTCCAGTTGAGACCCAACCAAGGTCTCAGAGGGAGACTAGCAGGACCATTGATGATGTGCTCAATGTGGTCCTCAAGCAACAGGAAATGCTTGGTGTACTTCAGATGCAGATACATCAAATGGATGTTAAGTTTGATTTCTTGTCAGAAGAAGTGTAGCAGATGAAAGATCTGCTATATCAGTTTGTTTGTCAGCAGGGCAAGGGAAACTCTCCAGCTCCAACCGTTGCCCATCAACCTGAAGCACAGCAGTTCGATCATCAGCCTGAGAGCAGCAGTTAGAGCAGCCTTTAGAACAACAAGCCATGCAGCCAGAGAGCAGCAAATAGATCAATCAATGTGGAGCTAGAACAATATTCAGATCAACCTGTTGAACATCAATAACAACAACAACCTCAGCCAGAGCAGCCTTTTGAGCAATTAGAACAGTAGTCAGTGGAACCAGAAGTGCAGCCAGCAGAACAATCCTCACAGGCAGAAGAGGCTCAGCCTATGGTTCAAACTTTTAAAAGAAGAGTCAGGAGGAAGTTAGTCAAATCTGGATCTATTCTCTTTCCTTCCTCTCACCCTTCAACCTCTACTGATTCTGAACCACCATCTATCTCCAAGCCAAAGGAACAACCTCCCTCTCCACCAATTAGTTCTCTTGCCTCCTTTCTTCAAGTATATACCTACACTCCACATACTATACATACCCCAGTTTGTCACACCTTAGCTCTCACTTTTTCTCATCTCTTCCTACCTCATCTACTCCTTCTTCTGCTCTTCCTACTCACCGTCTTGCTCAGATAGTGCCCAGTGTGGTACTTCCATCTCTAGTAGGGCAGAAGAAAAAAAATAAACCTAACTTATTATTCCTCCTTTTTGGTATGCCTTCATTTATCTTTCTGACCGAAATTTTGCACTTTTCCAAGAATTTTTAAGAATAAAGTCTTTCTAGAAGTCCATGGGTTGCAAGTTACAAGTTTGAGGACTGGCTTCCCCTCTTGATCAGGACTTAGGAAGTCCCTCTAGATGCTTTAAATCTCATTACTCAGAAGAGTCATAGTTCGTTAGATGAGGATTTCCTATCAATCTATCTCGGAGAAGCAGCAAAGTTAGGCAAGCTAAAAAAAGAGCAGTGGATTATTGAATCTTTCTTCTCATTTAAATCTTAGATTTTTTGATCTCTTTGAGAATTCAATAAAGGAATAGCAAATCAGTTTCATCAGAATGAAGAAGTTCAATGAAGACAGATTTAGATTAAATCTAGTTGACATTAGTAGGGGTCAGTGGGCCATGTTACTCTAAGGGCAAAAGAGCTATCACTCCATCTATGATAGTTGGATTTCCCTCAGATCTATTTTCCATCCTGATAGGTGCAATTTCTTCCAAAAAACTTTTGCTCAAACAATGTTAACAGGCACATAAGGCTAGCCGTCAAGTTCAAAATCAAATACAACATAAAGCTATCATTTCAGAGGTTTGTCCTGATGAATTCTACAAAGAATTCAATATATCTCAAGGATTTTTTAGCACAACTTTGCAGAGTCTAAGAGATTGACAAAGAACAGTGGGCAATATGTTATCCTGAAGAGGCTAAAGAGTGCAGCAAACAGAAATTGTCTCCCTCTTCATATCTGTATTAGAGTTATGATGCCCTTGGAAGTCTGTCTCTCTGAAGTGGAAAGAAAGATATAGAATCTACTATGATCCAAGGCAACAGCTCAGTCACAAAGTCTTCGGTGGAATATCACAATTCATGATTTTCTGCATAAGGCCACTAGTAGAAAGTTCATTCCTCTTAGACAAACTCTTCTTGGTGATGCCTTTCACAGAAAAATTTATTGGTATCATCACCATCATCTTAGGTCCTATAGGAAAATTCCCTCTATAGGACCCTCCTATAATATGGACAGTTCTAAATTTTCCCATATATTCGCAGAAAATGAGAAGAAGCTGTGGGATCTTCCTCAACCTTTCTTTGATCAAGTTCCACCTTCTCTCTATCTCCAACATTCGTCTTGAAGTTTGTACAAATGATTTTCAGTTATTGATATACTTGTTCCTCCTTGTCTCTGTGTATTCTTTTCTCTTTCTCTATTCCATATCCTTTCTGTTAATGACACAAAGGGGGAGAAGAGAAAATATATATAGAATAGATAGGAGAACAACATGAAACAACAAACAAAATGATTGATTAAACACAAATTGTTTACACTATCTACATAAAAGATTATTTTTGTCATTAACAAAAATGGGGAGAATTGTGAGCAATTATCTTTTACAAATGTTGATTAATGTTTGGGAGAATTATGTGCATTGATTTCTTACAAATACTTGATTATTGTTTTTGCTTATGAAAAAATCTTTTAGTAATCTCCTAAAAAAATTTGTTTAATTATACCACACTTTATTTTGTATAAAAGTTATTGTATTAAAGTAAAGACATACATGTATTATACTATATGACCTTTACAGCCAATTGGTGTCGACACACTAAGCCTAAGTGTTGACACACTGTCAACTTTCATTTAAGAAAATTTTTTAAGTACATAATGTATACATACATATATATCATACTGACTCTGACTCCCAAAAAGTCGAAGTGTTGTACTAATTAATGAACAAACTGGTACCATTACGACTCCTGAAAAGTTGAAGTATGCTACCAATTGTTGAACAAACTGGTCACACTCCTACTCCTAGAAAGTTGAAGTATAATATCGATTGATGAACAAACATGTACAACTCCGACTCACAAGAAGTCGAAGTGTGATACAAATCGAAGTCTCACTGCGACTCTAAAGAAGTCGAAGTTAGGTACCGATTGACAGGCCACCAATCGATGTCTCACTACGACTTCCCTACAGTCGAAGTCTATAGTCGAAGTTTCATATCGATTATCTTAGACATCGATTGCTTACATGATTCATTGCTGACCTACTCCGACTCTTGGTAGTTGAAGTAGTATTTCAACTGTAATCTAGAGTAGTACTCTGGCTCCTTGAAAGTCGAAGTAAGGTTTCAACTTCTGTTATCAATAGTACTTAGATGTTTTAATTCTGTTATTATTTTGCAGAACTGTTAATGTGTTATCACTGTGATTAATTTTCTAATTCGTATAGAATCATTTAATGAATAAAATGAACACATGATCAACATTGTGATATTCTCTTTGATAAGTGTACGATAATTTATGTGCATTGTACTTCTCTATTATTTTTTATAATATTTATGTCATAATATTTCTGAAGATCAGCTTCATAGTTTATCTTTTCATGAATGCTACGTGTCCTCCAAAGACATGTGTTTGAAGGTTTCAGATTATCCAGTTTTCAGATCTTAAGGAAAATGTCTCTTTGCAACTATACTGCGCGCCAAGTAGTTGTCCATTCCTCTTGAATGCTCACCTAACCCTATGGACAGACTGCCTGTCTGGAACTGATAGATATCTGTTAGGAACTACTTGTCCCTTACCTTCTTATATTATATTATATCTCACAAGACTAACCCCGAGAAAAAGAAAAGACATGGTATGGTGCTTGCAAAAATTCAAGAAAAGTTATCCGAAGAAGAGCCTTGCAGCTATCTATATAGCCTAGAAGTCGTTGTGACTCAAAAGACAGAAGACAAGCTCTCTGATGATCTGATGATGGACATCTCAGCAGTCTCAAGTCTCAATACCCAACATTCAAATTCAAATGGCTTTTTCAAATAGTTATTTTCAAATAGTTATTTTCAAACAGGAAGCTGAAGTTTCTGAAGGCTATATATGAAACTAAAGTTTGAATTACAAGTGATATAGTGTGAATATACAGAACCACAAAAGGAAGTGAAGAGAAGTCTCCACACATAAAAAAGAGAAGAGCTTACAAGATCTCAAGAGAGTCATCTGTTCAATCTTAGACTTTCAAGCTCACTTGCATTCAGAAGTTTTTCTTTTGGGTGGCATTCTGCTGTTCTAGATTTTCTCTAGTCCACCCTCATAGTCAGAAGGAGTCAGAGCTTCCATTCATACTTGTATCTCTTTCTAATTTTCTGTGTTTGCTCATATTTTTGAGCAGACACACTGTCTTAATCTCTGTGTAAAAATCAGTAGGGGGTTTGTTCCCTATAGTACCCCTCTGTGAAGGGAAGACCTACAGTGGTAGGTGGTTGTAATACCCCTCCATGAAGGGAAGACTTGCTTGGGAGCTAGTGGGTTGTAATACCTCTCAGATTGATAGAAGGCCAAGTGTTCTTGGCAGTTAGTGAAAATCCCAAGGGGTTCTTGGGGACTAGATGTGGACTCTTGATTGATAGGAGGTCCGAACCAGGATAAATCCTTTGTGCACTTGTGTGATTGTTTCTGCCAAGTTTACACTAGTTTCACACACACTACACTAAGTACTAACAATACTATCTAGTGTTATCTATTTTTAGATAAATCTTTAAAGTGCAAGAAGTCCTATTTACCCCCTCTAGGACATCTAAAGTTCCATCTCGATCGAACATAAAATCCCAAGAGTTTGCTTGGAGATTGGACGTAGGACTCTTGTGGAGAGGAGATCCGAACCTGGATAAATCTCTTGCCTCCTTGTGTGATACTTCTGCTTATTTCCTTTTTACACACAACACAAACCACTAACCTCTATTTTAGTAGTTAGTCTTATCTTTTTTCAGAGCCATAAGGTCTCAGAAGAGAAGTGCAAGAGAAGTCCTATTCGCCCCATCTAGGACATCTTAGAACATCTAGTCCAATAAGTTTTTCACCCTGGAGCAAGCCTTTCGCACCGACTCTACACATTTCTGATAGGCAGTTCTTGAGCCTATTGTTTCTATTTCTTTCTTCGTATCATGGGCATATCTTGTATACATGTGAACTTGTGTGCATGCTTGGCTGTAAGCACTGTGTGTGTAACGACCCCCATTCCATCCGGTACGGTTATACCACCCACATCGGATGAGAGCAAGCGCTATAGGGGAGAAAACCCCAACAAGTAACATATGGGCTGAGATATGCATAAATAGAGAACAATATTGCAACGGAAAGTAAACAATTTTTTATTCCATCAACCTTATCAACCACATTCCACAGTCCATATAGTGAAAGAAAATGACATAACATAATAAACATTAACATGTAGCCAGTTCCAATTACATCTCCAAAGTTCAAATTAAATTTTACATCACATACTAGTAAGAAAATATAATCTTCAATTTATCCTTCTCGCTCCTCTTCTAATTTAGCCAAGTCCTCAGCTACTAATCTCCTGAAACGTTTAACAAGGGTGAGTCTACATAATAGACTCAACAAGTAACTAAAAATTCAACTATATACCTATCACACACGCTTCTAACAATTTAACACTATAAAATTTAGCAAATTAAGTCGTTCATGCTCATGCTATAACATAAATAAATTAACATGAAATCGTATTAAAAAACTATTCTAACACATGTAAACAATAATCTAAACATGATTACTAATAACATGAAACCATTAGAATGAATACAAACATACCATCACATGCTTTCATATTTTATTCAAATCATTGCGTAATTCTACAAACTAAGTCATGGAAACATGTACAAGATAGATAGCACTCCTAGTATGATCTCTAACTGTGACGACCCTCCTTATACCGGTACGATTATACCAATCCACGTCGGTATAGTGAGTCTCGTCACAGTGGGACATTTACCCAAGCACTAACACATATGATTGAGATGTACACAAATATAAATACAGAGTAGCGGAAGAAAAAAAGAAACACTGTCTTTCATTTCATCATCCACATTTAAACATACATGATCAATATAGCAATTTTAAGAACTACAGTCCACAAAATGAACTACAAATTTCAAATTACATTGTTTGTCCACAATTACATAAGTTCCAATTACATACTATGAAAGCAAGTACAATTATGGTGACTCCACAAAGCTCTCCTCGCTCGGAGTCGCTCTCCGCGGTCTCCTCCAAAGGAGTGGGTCACCTGCTAAACCTGTATGCCGAAGCAAGGAATGAGTCTAAAAGACTCAGCAAGTAAACTCCATTCACATCATACATGCATACATCACAAGTAAGTCCTACATTCAATTTCATTACATCAAAACATATAGCATGGTTGAAACAATGATAAGAAACAACCTGTCATGATATTTCTACATAATTCACAACACATGATACTGGTTTATGTCATTCCAAAATAAAATACCTACCACATGCTTTCTACTTATCTATTCACATGAGAGCTACATTCACAATTTAAGCTACAACATGATAGCAATTTAGCATGGGATTTTCACGCACATAAAAGGAAATGCTCCTAACATGGATTCTACATATTTTGCACATGTAAAACATCGTTATAAGCACATTAAGGTTTGTTTTGACATGAATCTAACACATTTTCATATCATAAATCACAATTTCACATTCTAACACATGGGGTTCGCCATGTTTACACATTTACACATTCACATTGTCTACTTTTACACATTTCACATATACACATGTTCACACAACACGATTTGCACATATACACATTCACATTTTCACATTTAGATGCCGTGACACATAGTTCAAACCACCACTAGAAGGAGACATTCACATAACACATAACACATAGACGCCACCTAGGCAACACAGCGACGGCTCTTGGTACTACGCAGACCGGGAGAAGTAATCTCCACCCTAACCAGTGGTACTTGTCCACCTCCAGGATTTCATCCTAATGCCCATAGAATTCTAAACACATTGAACTTTCCCGTGGGGACTTTTCCACGGTACGGTTCCACAGCCCTCTATGGAAGCAGTGTCACACACGACACATTTACACATTTTCCGATTTATTATACACATAGTTATCACACAATTGGACACATAACTTACATTTCACCATTTGGCATATGGTTCAGTTTTCCCTAACATGATGCTACTGTTACAGAGTTTAAACACTCAGAAATCTACACTAATCATGTTGGAACCTCATTAACAATCCATAACCATAATAAGCATATTTTAATCACTCTTTTACATGAAAACTTCACAATGTCATCTATTGTTGCCCAAATCACACGAAATTTTAACCACATGCTGTTTGCAGGTTTCAGATCACACATACACATTCTCATATTTTTCTGAGCTACATTGATTTTACAGAAATTAAAATACTCATTCACATGCCATTCATAAATCAGTTTATCATAGAAGCACAGTGTCAAGGTTGGATTTAACAGTCACTAGCCTGCATCTAACATTCATCTTATGACAGGATTTTCCCCGAATTTATCGAGCATCATACAATTTGCTGAAATTTAAAAACAACTACACATGCTCCCTATTTTCCAATACAGAAATTATAACAAATTTCATAATCATGGGAAAATTTCCAAATTTTCATGACAAGGACTGACATACATACACATCGTCTGGAAATTTTATGGAAATCCAATTACACATGGATCATGTGAACAGTAAGCTACCATATCCAAGATCTTTATCTCACATGCATTTCACATAATTCTAGCAATTTATACAAATTACCAAAATGCATAGAAATCTCGCAACACATTCCTTATCTATTTACATAACATATAACATTTACAGTATATCCTCATGCGAAGAAATCCGAAAAATAATCATTTATAAGGAAGAACAACTCACTGTTCTGTCCTGAAGAACTAAACGGCAAAGTCTGGCCGTTCAAGGAGGTTAACGGCAGCATCGCCTGCTGCCAACTCAATATCGTAATGGCAAGAGATCTTGCCGTTAAGTTCCTGTCTGTGCAAAAAAACAGACCGAACTCCAAAGATTGGTGAATGTAGGGGTTCCAGGACACGAATAAATCCCATAAAATGTCTAAGACCTACTAGACATACACATGGGGACGGGGATGAGTTACTTGCCTCAGTAAAATTCTCCAAAGGGATCTAAATGGCCAGAGAAGCTCTCCTTGGGCAGTGCCAAGAAGCCTCCAAAATCCTCTTGCTCTGGGTTCTCTGTGGATGTAGACAATAGCCCGGTGTTGGAGAAGCCTTCCCCAACGTGTAGACTTCCTCCTAGTCGGTGAAGATCGTCGGGAGAAGCCTCAATTCGCCAGATCAAAGCCTCCAAAGGTTCAGGTTTTCTCTTGTTCTCACAGCTAGGGTTTTCCTCTTTGCAAAGAGCCAAGAGAGTTCTCCCATTCACAAGGAGGGCTATTTTATAAGCCTTGGCCTTGGAGTCCCACGCACAGGTGATGGGAAGGATGGATAGCCGTTGGGGACATCTCCCCAATCGGTGAGCAAGGCAAACCCGGAATTTCTGGGTCTGCTGCGCACAGAAATTTAGAGAAGTAGACGTCCACATAGATGGCCGTCTACTTTAGGTTGGCGTCCATCGACATTGACGTTGACTCATCATGGACGTCCATCCATGTTGACGCCAATTTGCTCTTCGTCCAGAGCTTAAAACCATGCAGAAAACCCTATGTATACTATGTATGTGCATGCAATACATGTAGTATAATATACACACTACTACACCATGCAATCAACCAATATTTACTGCTAATTTACACATGCATATGTAAGTACACCTAGTTAATATGTACGTAGATATTACATATGCATACATGATATTTACACACAAGCACAAATCCACACATACAACAAAATAAAAGGACAAAATTTGAGAGCCTTACACCCTCTCCCCCTTAAGAAAACTTCGTCCTCGAAGTTTAAACGATGCTACTCAAACAATCGGGATACTTCTTCTTCATCGCATCCTCAAGCTCCCAAGTAGCCTCCTCTCGCGAGAAGTTCCGCCATAGAACTTTTACTGACGCAATACTTTTGTTCCGGAGATGCTGGACCTTCCGGTCAAGAATAGCTACTGGTGCTCCTCATACGACAGATCTGGCTGGATCTCCACTGGCTCGTGACTAATAACATGAGACGGATCTCGAACATACTTCCTGGGCATAGATACGTGGAAAATGGGATGAACACTAGCTAAAGCGGGGGTAAATCTAGCTCATATGCCACGTTGCCCAATCGTCTGAGAATCTCATACGGGCCAATGAATCTAGGGCTTAATTTACTATGCCTGCCAACCTGACAACACCTCGAGTAGGTGATATCTTCAAGAAGACATGCTCACCCACTTCGAACTCCAAATCCTTTCTCCTGTTGTTGGTGTAGCTCTTCTGCTATCCTGTGCCGCAACAAGCCTCTTCCTGATAAGCTGAATCTTATCCGAAGTCTCCTGAACTAACTCCGAACGATTAACCGCCTATCGCTGGTCTCCTCCAACATAAAGGAGATCTGCAAGGCCTTCCATACAACGCCTCAAATGGAGCCATACCAATGCTCGCATGAAAGCTGTTGTTATATGTGAACTCCACTAGAGGTAAATGACGCTCCCAATCATCCTTCCAATCCAGCACACATGCCCTCAACATATCCTCGAGCGTCTGGATAGTCCTCTCAGACTGTCGTGTCTGGGGATGAAACGCGAACTGAGCTTCAGCTCCGAACTAAAGCATCCTGAAGACCCTTCCATAACCTCGAAGTAAATCTCGGATCTCGATCCGAAATGATCGACTTCGGCATACCATGCTCTAATAATTACTGACATACAATCTAGCCAAGCTCTATACTGACTGCTTCTCTTCTTCATAGGCAAGAAATGCGCAGTCTTCGAGAATCTATCTACGACTACCCAAATCGAGTCATTACCCCGTCTAGATCGAGGCAAACCCGAAACAAAATCCATGGTGACAGCTTCCCACTTCCATACTGGGTCTCCATCTTCTGCATAAGACCAGATGGTCGCTGCCGCTCGGCCTTCACTTGCTGGCACACTAAGCACCTAGATACATAATCCGCTACATCCTCTTCATGCCAGACCACCAAGAGGATCTCTTCAAATCCTGGTACATCTTAGTGTTACCCGGATGAATAGAGAATCTCGACCTATGAGCTTCTGCTAAAACATGCTCACGGACATCTACCAAGTCAGGGACACACCTCGGTGGTGGAATCTAATCACCCCATCCTCATCACGAGCAATGCTTGCCTTGCCCACTAACTCTTGGAGTCTAGGGTCGGCTTTCTGTTGCTCGATCACCTCATCCAACACCGAAGACCTAAGGTACAACTGAGCCACAAAAGCCTGACATCAAGGGCTCTAATTCAGCCATCGCACACGCCACATCCTCCAACATCTTCCAATCCTGCTGGAGCGAAGACCTCCTCCTGCTAAGAGCATCCGCTACGACATTCGCCTTGCCTGGATGATATTGAAGGTCGAAGTCGTAGTCCCTGAGGAACTCAATCCATCTCCTCTGTCGTAGGTTTAGATCCTTCTGGGAGAAGAGATACTTCAAGCTCTTATGGTCAGTAAACACCTAAAATCTGACACCATAAAGATAGTGCCTCCAGATCTTTAGTGCATGAACCACCGCAAGCTCTAAATCATGAGTCGGATAGTTACGCTCATGCTCCTTCAATTGGCGAGAAGCATACGCCACTGCCCTTCCTTGCTGCATTAGTACACAGTCTAAGCCAATCCAAGATGCATCCGTATAAATAGCAAAACCTTCAGCACCACTAGGTAATACCAATACCGGAGTGGAAGTAAGTTTAGCCTTCAATAATTGAAAGCTACTCTCACATGTCTCGGACCACACAAACTTCCCCCCTTTCTGGTAAGCTGAGTCAACGGGGCGGCGATGGATGAAAATCCCTCAATGAATCGCCGATAGTAACCAGCCAAACCCAGAAACTATGAATCTCTGAAGGGGTCTTGGGGGTCTCCCAATCCATAACTACCTGGACCTTTGCTGGATCAACTGCTACACCAGCACCGGAGATAACATGCCCAAGAAATGAACCTCGCGCAACCAAAAATCGCACTTGCTGAATTTTGCATACCCTTGTGCTCACGGAGAACCTCTACACTACCCTCAAATGCTGACGGTGTGTGCCTCATCTGGAGAGTAGACCAACACATCATCAATAATACCACAACAAAGCTATCTAAGTGTGGCCTAAAAACCCTGTTCATGAGATCCATGAACGCTGCAGGGGCGTTGGTCAATCCGAAAGAAAGGACCAAAAACTCATAATGTCCATAACAGGTTCTAAACGCCGTCTTGGACACATCCTCACCTCCTAATCCTCAACTGATGATAACCAATCGCAAATCGATCTTAGAAAAGACTGATGCATTTTGCAGCTGGTCAAACAAATCATCAATACGAGGTAAGGGATACCTGTTCTTCACTGTCACTTGTTTAGCTTCCTATAATCGATGCATAACCTAAGTGATCCATCCTTCTTCTTTACGAACAAGACAGGTGCGCCCCAAGGGGAAACACTAGGGCGAATAAATCCCTTATCTAGCAATTCTTGCAACTGCCTCCTTAACTCGGCTAACTTCGCAGCTGCCATCCGATATGGAGCCTTCGAGATAGGAGAGGTGCCCGGAAGCAACTCTATAGTGAACTCTATCTCTCTATCCGGTGGCAATCCAGACAAATCATTGGGAAAGACGTCTTGAAACCTGCACTACCTCGATCTCTGCAAGAGTAGGTGACTCACCAGCCTCGGGTACTACACTACGCTGGCAAGAAAAGCGTCACAACCCTTGTTTACCATGCGCATCGCCTTCATGGCAGAGATGACCAACTTTCCCGCCCAGTTTCTTGGCAAGGGATGAGAGAACTCGTCCTCACCAGGAATGCGAAAAACAATCCTCTTCCGACGACAATCTACTACCGCATAGTGCTCCTCTAGCCATCCAGACCAAGGATAGCATCAAAGTCCTTCAATATCTTTAGCGAGAAGAAACACCCTTCTAGGACTCTATCCTCAATACACATGTAACGACGGAATACACTTCCCAGTCGATACCATACCCGCGGGTGTGTGTATAGACAACGGGACTTCTAAATCCTCAGACTCTACGCCTGACTCTAGAGCTAACTGCCTAGCAAAACGCTCGGAATGAACGAGTGATGGCCCCGTATCAAACAAAACCTGAGCGTGCACACCTAGAAGTAAAATCGTACCTTCGGTGACATGCTCCACCTGCTCGGCATCCTCTCGTGCTAGGGCAAACACTCGAGCTGGGGCTCGAGGCCTTCCTGGTCTTCCTGTAGCTGCGCTGCTGCTGCTACGCTGCTGGGGTTGGCGCTCCGCGCTGGACTCCCTACTGAAGTCGTCTCAGACATCTTGATCTTGTGTTCGCTGCTCCCGCACTTCAAGCATTTTCCCGCTACCATCCAACACTCCGTACCACCGTGTGTCTTCCCGCAATGAGGACACTCCTTCTTCACACCAGGGAACGTTGAGAAGGTACCTGAGTACTGCTGGCTGCCACTGGACGCTGCGGGGGTCTGGTACGCTGCCTTCTTCTTATCCTGCCGCTGGAAAGGGGCTGCAGCCTGCAGGTCTCTTCTGCAAAGCTTTCTTCTCCTCGAGGTACTGCTCCATTTCACCCTCTTGCCTACAAGCAGCGCTAAGGGCCTCGTCCAAAGTACGATGATCGAACGCCACTAGCCTCGTCCTCAGTGATGGCTTAAGGCCCATCACAAACTTCTTTGCCTTCCTGCGCTCATCAGCTACTATGAGGTGCATACTTAGATAACTCAGCAAACCTGGCCTCGTACTCGAGTACAGTCTTGGAGCCCTGAGTCAAGGAAAGGACTCCTGCTCCATCCTGTCCTGGATATGCTCGATGACGAACTTGGCCCGAAAGAGCCTCACGAACTCGTCCCAAGCAACGCCAATAGCACCGTCCTCGAATCGGGTACGCAGTAAGGAAGCCCACCACACATCAGCTCTCTCCTGCATCACAACTTTCATAAGCACCAACTAACAGCTCTAATTTAACAGGATAAGCAAGCATATAAAACTAACACATACCTGTAGCATATAGGTGGCTAAACTGACCTTGTCCTCGTCCGCACACCTAACAGCCCAGAAGATCTTCTCGATCTCCCTCATCCAGCTCTCGCTAGTAATGGGTCGCTCTCCCCCTTAAAAGAGGGTGGCAACATCCTCTTGAATCTTTCCATGATGGAGGGTCCACCATGGTCCTGAGCCTGGGGAACTGAAACCTGGGCCTGCTACAAGAAACAACAAGCAATGCATATTCAACACAACATCATGAAATTAAATAAGACAGACTACTCTTTATTTTATTATTCCAACCTGAGCCTCCATCTGAGCCTGGAGTGCAGCCTGGGTGTGGGCCTACGTCTGCATGGCCTGCACTAAACCCTGCATGAACACTCCATAATCCACAGGTGGCGGTGGGGGAGTACAGAACCCTGAGGTGCCGGGGCCTGCTGCTCAGTCTGCTCCTCACCGCCTCTGCTCACCCTCACGAGCAGGAACACCACCACGTCTACCGCGTGAAGCCATAGCTGCAGTGATTTAGCCACTATTAGAGATTACGTTATTTAGTCCCTAAACATTTCCTTATCTATCTTTCATTCGTTATTAATCAACTCTACACACGGGGACAACTCTATAAACTTAGCATGTAATGGAGATGATGACTTATGTATATTTATGTACAATCTCAACCGGTTGCTGTGATACCAATCTCTGCGACGACCCTCCTTATACCGGTACGATTATACTAATCCACGTCGGTATAGTGAGTCTCGTCACAGTGGGACATTTACCCAAGAACTAACACATATGATTGAGATGTACACAAATATAAATACAGAGTAGCGGAAGAAAAAGAACCACTGTCTTTCATTTCATCATCCACATTTAAACATACATGATCAATATAGCAATTTTAGAACTACAGTCCACAAAATGAACTACAATTTCAAATTACATTGTTTGTCCACAATTACATAAGTTCCAATTACATACTATGAAAGCAAGTACAATTATGGTGACTCCACAAAGCTACTCTCCTCGCTCGGAGTCGCTCTCCGCGTCTCCTCCAAAGGAGTGGGGTCACCTGCTAAACATGTACGCCGAAGCAAGGAATGAGTCTAAAAGACTCAGCAAGTAAACTCCATCACATCATACATGCATACATCACAAGTAAGTCCTACATTCAATTTCATTACATCAAAACATATAGCATGGTTGAAACAATGATAGAAACAACCTGTCATGATATTTCTACATAATTCACAACACATGATCGTGTTTTATGTCATTCCAAAATAAAATGCCTACCACATGCTTTCTACTTTCTATTCACATGAGAGCTACATTCACAATTTAAGCTACAACATGATAGCAATTAGCATGGGATTTTCACGCACATAAAAGGAAATGCTCCTAACATAGATTCTACATATTTTTGCACATGTAAAACATCGTTATAAACACATTAAGGTTGCTGTTTTGACATGAATCTAACATTTTCATATCATAAATCACAATTTCACATTCTAACACATGGGGTTCGCATGTTTACACATTTACACATTCACATTGTCTACTTTTACACATTTCACAAATACACATGTTCACACTACACGATTTGCACATAACACATTCACATTTTCACATTTAGATGCCGTGACACATAGTCCAAACCACCACTAGAAGGACACATTCACATAACACATAACACTGACGCCACCTAGGCAACACAGTGACGGCTCTTGGTACTGCGCAGACCGGAGAAGTAATCTCCACCCTAACCAGTGGTACTTGTTCACCTCCAAGATTTCATCCTAATGCCCATAGGATTCTAAACACATTGAACTTTCCCGTGGGGACTTTTCCACGGTACGGTTCCACAGCCCTCTATGGAAGCAGTGTCACACACGGCACATTTTACACATTTTCCGATTTATTATACACATAGTTCTCACACAATTGGACACATAACTTACATTTCACCATTTGGCATATGGTCCAGTTTTCCCTAACATGATGCTACTGTTAACAAAGTTTAAACACTCAGGAATCTACACTAATCATGTGGAACCTCATTAACAATCCATAACCATAATAAGCATGTTTTAATCACTCATTTTTACATGAAAACTTCACATGTCATCTACTGTTGCCCAAATCACACGAAATTTAACCACATGCTGTTTGCAGGTTTCAGATCACACTATACATTCTCATATTTTTCTGAGCTACATTGATTTTACAGAAATTAAAATACTCATTCACATGCCATTCATAAATCATTTATCATAGAAGCACAGTGTCAAGGTCGGATTTAACAATTCACTAACCTGCATCTAACATTCATCTTATCACAGGAATTTTCCCCGAATTTATCGAGCATATACAATTGCTGAAATTTAAAACAACCTACACATGCTCCCTATTTTCCAATACAAAATTATAACAAATTTCATAATCATGGGAAAATTTCCTAATTTTCAGGACAAGGACTGACATACATACACATTGTCTGAAAATTTTATGGAAATCCAATTACACATGGATCAGGTGAACATAAGCTACCATATCCAAGATCTTATCTCACATGCATTTCACATAATTCTAGTAATTTATACAAATTATAAAATGCATAGAATCTCGCAACACATTCCTTTATCTATTTTACATAACATATAACATTTATAGTATATCCTCATGCGAGAAATCCGAAAAATAATCATATATAAGGAAAACAGCTCACTGTTCTGTCCTGAAGAACTAAACGGCAAAGTCTGACCGTTCAGGAGGTTAACGGCAGCATCGCCTGCCGCCAACTCAAGATCTTAACGACAAGAGATCTTGCCGTTAAGTTCCTGTCTGTGCAAAAACACAGACTGAACTCCAAAGATTGGTGAATGTAGGGGTTCCAGGAGACGAAATAAATCCCATAAAATGCCTAAGACCTACTAGACATACACATGGACGACGGGGATGAGTTACTTGCCTCAGTAAAATTCTCCAAAGGGATCTAAATGGCTGGAGAAGCTCTCCTTGGGCAGTGCCAAGAAGCCTCCAAAATCCTCTTGCTCCGGGTTCTCTGTGGATGTAGACAATAGCCCGGTGTGGGAGAAGCCTTCCCCAACGTGTAGACTTCCTCCTAGTCGGTGAAGATCGCCGGGAGAAGCCTCAATTTGCCAGATCAAAGCCTCCAAAGGTTCAGGTTTTCTCTTGTTCTCACAGCTAGGGTTTTTCTCTTTGCAAGAGCCAGAGAGCTCTCCCATTTACAAGAGGGTCTATTTTATAAGCCTTGCCTTGGAGTCCCACGCACAGGTATGGGAAGATGGATTGCAACGACCACTTCCACCCGGTACGGTTTATACCAACCCACATCGGATGAGAGCAAGCCGCTACAGGGGAGAATACCCCAACAAGTAACAAGTGAGCTGAGATATACACAAATAGAATTGAATAAATGCAACGGAATTTAAATGAATCTTATTCCATCAACTTTTAATCCACATACCACAGTCTGTATAGTTTAACAAGAGCACCATAAGTGCAATATGTTCCAAATATATAGCCGACTACAAGTACATTTGAACAAATTCAAATTTCAATTGTAGCATTACATACTTATGAATATAAAATTACAAATCTTCAATCACTTAGTCCAACTCCACTTCAAATCTTGCTGGCTCCTCCGCTACTAATTTCCTGAAATGTTTAGCAAGAGTGAGTCTACACAATAGACTCAGCAAGTAACTTAAGATTCAATACATACATATTTTCTAACAATTTAACACAATAGAATTTCAGCAATTAAATCATACATGCTTATGCTATAACAAAATAATTCACATGGAATTATATTAAACACTATTCTAACACATGTAGAATTGTAATCCAAACAAGGTTACTATAACATAGGTGTCATTAACATAAGTACAAATACACATTCACATACCTTCATACTTTACTCACATCATTGCAAACTTCACAACTAAGTCATGGAAAACATATACAAGATAGGTACCCCTAGCATGATTTCTAACTCACTTCGCATGCAATATAACCATTTACTTCACATTTAGCTTGCTGATTTTATACAATTTTATCACATTCATATTACCTTTGCATAGGGATCACTTTTAACTACACAACATAATACTAAACACATGTACATCCAATGTTTCAAATTCCATGAATATGAAAGCATATACTTACATTTTGGTACTAATAGTAACATTACTTTTAGCATTTGACAATTAATACATCTACACATACACACACATTTATACACATCAATAAACAAAATATCAATTAACACTATTGTCATTTACACTTATACTATTTTCTCATTACATACAACCATATGATAAACCTTGGCCTTCACATACACTCACTTTTGTTCTATCACACAATACTTATACACATTTTCCCATTATTTCCTTTTTCACATTCACATACTTCTTATCATTTCACTTTTGCACATAACATGTGCCACATTTACACATATCTTGCACATACCTTGTGCCATGAACACATATCACTTTTCACATTCACATACTTCTTACTCATTTTTACATAATGCCAAGACACAGCCCAAACCACCATTAGACGATCACATAACACACACATTCACATTCACTTACTTAATCACCGGCATAGTGATAAGTCTTAGTTCCTGCAGAAACCGGGGAAAGCCCTTCCCACCATTACCATGGAACTTGTCCACCTCCAGGATTTCACAAGACCCTTAGCCAGGGTATACACTTTATCAAGACCCTTCCCTAGGGTATCACATAACATATTGAGCTTTCTCGTAGAGGCACTACTACAGTACAGCTCCAAGCATCTAAGGTGGCAGTGTCTTATGGGCATATTTGTTTATCTTGTCACATTAACCATTTTACACACCTATACCACTTGTTCTCTCACGTCTCATGCACACACACACTCATACATAATTCATACACACATAAGTCCTCATTCACTGATTTTAACATCACTGTTGCAACTGCCAAATAATCATAATATAGATTTAATCATGCTGAAATTTACCGAATCACGTAAAATCACAATTAACATGCTCGCATAGTCGTTTTTCTCATTAAAATCCATAACACTACTTACTGTCTTCAAAATAACATGAGATTTTAATCCATAGACAAATTTCAGGTTTATAATCGCACATACAAATTTCCAGACTTTTCTGAGTCATATTACATTTACAGAAATTAAAACATTCAGTTTCAGCTATTCATAATCAATTTAACATGGAACATAACACGAACATCAGGTTTAACAGTTCACAGCCCTGATCCTAACATACTCATCATCTCAAGAATTTTCCTCGATTTATTGTACAATACACAATTTACTGTAAATTTTACAAATCCTACGCATATCTTCTATTTCCAGAACAGAAATTTACAGTAAATCGCACAGTCATGGAAAAATTCTCAAAATTTCAGGGCATGGACTGATACATATACACATGGTATAGAAAAATCTAGGGCATTTAATTCCTCAGGAATCATGTAGACAGTAGGCAAATATGCATAATCCATTTTTTCCCAACATGTATTTCAATAATCTAAATTTATGCCATCCACAGAAAACACAGAAATTTCCACACACATCACATTATCTATTTTACATAACATATAAAAATTACACTATATCCTCATTGCGAAAACACATCGAAATTAATCATATAGAAGGGAAACAACTCACTGTTCTCCCCTGAAGAACTTAACGGCATAGTCTGGCCGTTACAAGATCTTAGCGGCAACATCGTTGGCCGACGCTAGAAGATCTGGCGGCAATAGATCTTGCCGTCAAGTTCAGGTCTGTGCAGAACACAGACCCGAGCTCCAAAGAAGGAGAAGTGTGAGGATCCAGGACACGAGTAAAATCCAGAAAAAATGCTGGGACCTAGGGCACATGTAGGATTGAGATCTATAGGTTACTTGCCTTTCTAAAAACCTCCAAAGGATCTATGTTGCTGTTGAAGCTCTCCTTGGGCAGTCCCAAGAAGCTCCCAAAGATGCCTTCCTCCGGGTTCCTTGATGCGTAGACTCCAAGAGATGTTGGGGAAGCCTTCCTCTATGCTTCAGCTAGCTCCTGGTTGATGTAGATGGCCGGATGAAGCCCCAATCCGCCGGATCAAAGCATGCAAAGTCAGGTTTTTCTCACAGAAGCTAGGGTTTTTCTCTCCTCTTTGCAAAGAGCCAAAGAGAGCTCTTGGGGTTGCAAGGAGGGGTTGGTTTATAGGAGAGAGACCTCTCATCCCACGCAGAGGTGATGTGAGGCTTTCACAGCCGTTGGGGACAGCTCCCCAATGGCTGGGCTTGCTTGCCCCTGGAATTCTGGGTCTGCTGCTCATGCAGTCAGAGAAGTAACGTCCACCTATATGGACGGCTACTAAGGCTTGGCGTCCATCGATATGGACGTCGACACCTCATGGGCGTCCACCCATGTTGACGCCAATTGGCCCTTCTGCCAGAACTTAAAATCATGCAGAAATCATGATCAACTTATCCATATATACATACTATGTATGTAACTTAGTATACACACTGTCACACATGCATTCAAACCTGTTTACCATATAATTATTTACATGCATACAAGCACAACTAGCTAATACGTACGTAGATATCTACCTACGCGTACGTGATGTTTTACATAAGCATGACTTAACATGCGGCAAAATAAAGTGACAAGAATTGCGAGGGTTTCAAAATCATTGGAGGCAATATGAATTAAGTTAGCTAGGAATAATCTATTCAATAAAATAGTTCTTGCTTGCACTCACTTTATTTGGCATATATATAGCATACACACACACGGATGTAACATACTTATGTACATTATGCATGGATATATAGATATAACATGCGCATCGTAATTAGATTAAACTTGCACAACACTACTTAAGTACTATATGCATGGGATTTTTAATATACACCGTATGCACAATTTAGCTAATTGCCTATTCTCACCTAATTATCATAAAATACATGCATGTTATTCATGAGGAATATAGAATTACATATACACTACTAAATACACCTACCATACTTGCGCTCTATATGTACATACAATGTACGAAGTACAATGTACACATAACTACACCATGCAAATGAACAACGTTTACAACTAAACACACCACATACATAAGTATACCAGGTAATATGTATGTAGAATTAGGTATACAATTATCACACGCATAAAATAACATACATCCACGCATGTACACATGCAAAATTTATAATTATGACATGCACATTTTCATGCACGCCATTTATGCAAGAATGAGCAACCATCATATACATAAAATATAAGTGGGGAAAAGAAAAGGAAATTTCCAGGCCTTATACCCTCTCCCCCTTAAAAGAGATCTTCGTCCTCGAAGATCGGATTACGTACCCTTGATGACATCTCGTTGCCGCTTCTAGTCCACTTAGACCGTGCCTAATTCCTACCGATGGCTTCCTTACTACTGGAACATCTCGGGGAATAAACCTCTTCTTCTGATTCGGACAGTTTTTAATCCGATGATTCTTGCTACCACACTTGAGACATCTTCCTAACCTCGTCCAACATACGTCTCCACCGTGGCGCTTGCCACAATGCACACATACGGGCTTCTCATTGCCGGCCGAAACTACTGACTGAAAGGTTGATTCTATTAGTACCATAGTTGGTTGCTGTCTTTTCATGAGCTTCTTCATCTTCCTCTTTTGCCGTTGAAATGGTTCTTGTAACATTTCTAATCGGGCTTTCTTCTCTGCCAAGTACGATCCATTTCACTCTCTTGTCTGCACGCCGCGCTAAGAGCTACATCCATAGTTCTAAGGTCAAACGCCGCCAGTCTGGCTCTTATTGATGGTCTAAGCCCCATTACAAACTTCCTTGTCTTGTGCCTCTCATCGACAACTATGTGTGGTGCAAATCTAGACAACTCTGCAAACCTAGCCTCATACTCCAAAACTGTCATCGATCCCTGAGTCAATGCTAAGAATTCCTGCTGCATTTTGTCCTGTATATGTTCAGAACATACTTGGCCTGAAACATCCTTACGAAATCTTCCCAAGTAACTTCTAGCTCCACTCCCTCAAACCGCGTGCGAAGAACGGAAGACCACCACACATCCGCTCGCTCCTGAAGCATGTATGCCGCCAAACTGATCTTGTCATCCTCTGCACACCTGATGGCTCTGAATATCTTTTCGATTTCCCTGAGCCAACTTTCTGCAACTAACGGCTCACTCTCCCCCTTAAAGAGGTGGGTCCATCCTCTTGAACCTCTCCATGACGGATACACCTCCTAAACACGGTCCTGTTGAGCTGGTGCTGGAACCTGAGCCTCAAACTGAGTTTGAAGAGCCGCTTGTGTTTGCGCTTGAGTCTGTATTGCTTGCACAATCCTTGCATGACCGTACCATAATCAGCCAACGGTGGCGGGGGTGGCGCAGGCGATCCTTGAGGTGTTGGTACTTCATGCTGCTCTCTGTCAGCCTACTTAACTCTTCATCACGAATAGGTAAGCTCGAACGTCGAACCTCTCCAGCCATTGCTACAAAATAAACATCAAGTTAAACTCCATTTATCCATTTCCTAACATGTTATCATGTATTTATCTTGCTACTTTTCTAGTACTATCTTAATTATTCCTTGGATCTGGCTATCCACTACAAAGACTTAGAGATGTGATTTAGTTGATGGCTATTTATGTATAATCTCAACCCAAAGCGCTCTGATACCATCTCTGCAACGACCCACTTCCACCCGGTACGGTTATACCAACCCACATCGGATGAGAGCAAGCCGCTACAGGGGAGAATACCCCAACAAGTAACAAGTGAGCTGAGATATACACAAATAGAATTGAATAAATGCAACAGAATTTAAATGAATCTTATTCCATCAACTTTTAAATCCACATACCACAGTCTGTATAGTTTAACAAGAGGCAACATAAGTGCAATATGTTCCAAATACATAGCCGACTCCAAGTACATTTGAACAAAATTCAAATTTCAATTGTAGCATTACATATTTATGAAATACAATTACAAATCTTCAATCACTTAGTCCAACTCCACTTCAAATCTTGCTGGCTCCTCCGCTACTAATTTCCTGAAATGTTTAGCAAGAGTGAGTCTACACAATAGACTCAACAAGTAACTTAAGATTCAATACATACATATTTTCTAACAATTTAACACAATAGAATTTCAGCAATTAAATCATACATGCTTATGCTATAACAAAATAAATTCACATGGAATTATATTAAATAACTATTCTAACACATGTAGAATTGTAATCCAAACAAGGTCACTAATAACATAGTGTCATTAACATAAGTACAAATACACATTCACATACCTTCATACTTTACTCACATCATTGCAAAACTTCACAACTAAGTCATGGAAAACATATACAAGATAGGTAGCACCCCTAGCATGATTTCTAACTCACTTCGCATGCAATCATAACCATTTACTTCACATTTAGCTTGCTGATTTTATACAAATTTTATCACATTCATATTACCTTTGCATAGGGATCACTTTTAACTACACAACATAATACTAAACACATGTACATCCAAGTTTCAAATTCCATGAATATGAAAGCATATACTTACATTTTGGTACTAATAGTAACATTACTTTTAGCATTTGACAATTAATACATCTACACATACACACACCATTTATACACATCAATAAACAAAATATCAATTAACACTATTGTCATTTACACTTATACTATTTTCTCATTACATACAACCATATGATAAACCTTGGCCTTCACATACACTCTTTTGTTCTATCACACAATACTTATACACATTTTCCTATTATTTCTTTTTTCACATTCACATACTTCTTATCATTTCACTTTTGCACATAACATGTGCCACATTTACACATATCTTGCACATACCTTGTGCCATGAACACATATCACTTTTCACATTCACATATTTTACTCATTTTTATATAATGCCAAGACACAGCCCAAACCACCATTAGACGATCACATAACACCACATTCACATTCACTTACTTAATCACCGGCATAGTGATAAGTCATAGTTCCTGCAGAAACCGGGGAAAGCCCTTCCCACCATTACCAGTGGAACTTGTCCACCTCCAGGATTTCACAAGACCCTTAGCCAGGGTATACACTTTATCAAGACCCTTCCCTAGGGTATCACATAACATATTGAGCTTTCCCGTAGAGGCACTACTACAGTACAGCTCCAAGCATCTAAGGTGGCAGTGTCTTATGGGCATATTTGTTTATCTTGTCACATTAACCATTTTACACACCTATACCACTTGTTCTCTCACGTCTCATGCACACACACACTCATACATAATTCATACACACATAAGTCCTCATTCACTGATTTTAACATCACTATTGCAACTGCCAAATAATCATAATATAGATTTAATCATACTGAAATTTACCGAATCACATCAAATCACAATTAACATGCTCACATAGTCGTTTTTCTCATTAAAATCCATAACAATACTTACTGTCATCAAAATAACATGAGATTTTATCCACAGACAAATTCAGGTTTATAATCGTACATACAAATTTCCAGACTTTTCTGAGTCATATTACATTTACAGAAATTAAAACATTCAGTTTCATGCTATTCATAATTCAATTTAACATGGAACATAACACGAACATCAGGTTTAACAGTTCACAGCCCTGATCCTAACATACTCATCATCTCAGGAATTTTCCTCGGATTTATTGTACAATACACAATTTACTGTAAATTTTACAAATCCTACGCATATCTTCTATTTCCAAAACAGAAATTTACAGTAAATCCCACAGTCATGGAAAAATTCTCAAAATTTCAGGGCATGGACTGATACATATACACATGGTATAGAAAAATCTAGGGCATTTAATTCCTCAGGAATCATGTAGACAGTAGGCGAATATGCATAATCCATTTTTTTCCCAACATGTATTTCAATAATATAAAATTTATGTCATCCACAGAAAAACACAAAAATTTCCACACACATCACATTATCTATTTTACATAACATATAAAAATTACACTATATCCTCATTGCGAAAACACATCGGAAATTAATCATGTAGAAGGGAGAACACTCACTGTTCTGCCCCTGAAGAACTTAACGGCATAGTCTGGCCGTTACAAGATCTTAGCGGCAACATCGTTGGCCGCTAGTCGAAGATCTGGGCGGCAATAGATCTTGCCGTCAAGTTCAGGTCTGTGCAGAACACAGACCCGAGCTTCAAAAGAAGGAGAAGTGTGAGGATCAAGGACACGAGTAAAATCCAGAAAAAATGCTGGGACCTAGGGCACATGTATAGGATTGAGATCTATAGGTTACTTGACTTTATAAAAACCTCCAAAGGGATCTATGTTGCTGTTGAAGCTCTCCTTGGGCAGTCCCAAGAAGCTCCCAAGGATGCCTTCCTCCGGGTTCCTTGATGCAGTAGACTCCAAGAAGATGTTGGGGAAGCCTTCCTCTATGCTTCAGCTAGCTCCTGGTTGCTGTAGATGGCCGGATGAAGCCCCAATCCGCCGGATCAAAGCATGCAAAGTCAGGTTTTTCTCACAGAAGCTAGGGTTTTTCTCTCCTCTTTGCAAAGAGCCAAAGAGAGCTCTTGGGGTTGCAAGGAGAGGTTGGTTTATAGGAGAGAGACCTCTCATCCCACGCAGAGGTGATGTGAGGCTTTCACAGCCGTTGGGGACAGCTCCCCAATGGCTGGGCTTGCTTGCCCCCGGAATCCGGGTCTGCTGCGCATGCAGGTCAGAGAAGTAAACGTCCACCTATATGACGGCTACTTAAGGCTTGGCGTCCATCGATATGGACGCCGGCACCTCATGGGCGTCCACCCATGTTGACGCCAATTGCCCCTTCTGCCAGAACTTAAAATCATGCAGAAATCATGATCAACTTATCCATATATACATACTATGTATGTAACTTAGTATACACACTGTCACACCATGCATTCAAACATGTTTACCATATAATTATTACATGCATACATAAGCACAACTAGCAATACGTACGTAGATATCTACCTACGCGTACGTGATGTTTTACATAAGCATGACTCAACATGCGGCAAAATAAAGTGACAAGAATTGCGAGGGTTTCAAAATCATTGGGAGGCAATATGACTTAAGTTAGCTAGGAATAATCTATTCAATAAAATAGTTCTTGCTTGCACTCACTTTATTTGGCATATATATAGCATACACACACACGGATGTAACATACTTATCTACATTATGCATGAATAGATAGATAAACATGCGCATCGGTAATTAGATTAAACTTGCACAACACTACTTAAGTACTATATGCATGGGATTTTTAATATACACCGTATGCACAATTTAGCTAATTGCCTATCTCACCTAATTATCATAAAATAATGCATGTTATTCATGAGGAATATAGAATTACAATATATACTACTAAATACACTACCATACTTGCGCTCTATATGTACATACAATGTACGAAGTACAATGTACACATTAACTACACCATGCAAATGAACAACGTTTACAACTAAACACACACACGCATACATAAGTATACCAAGGTATATGTATGTAGAATTAGATATACAATTATCACACGCATAAAATAACATACATCCACGCATGTACACATGCAAAATTTATAATTATGACATGCACCATTTTCATGCACGCCATTTATGCAAGAATGAGCAACTCATATACATACAATATAAGTGGGGAAAAGAAAAGGAAATTTCCGGGCCTTATATGGATAGTCGTTGGGACATCTCCCCCATCGGTGAGCAAGGCAAACCCGGATTTTTGGTCTGCTGCGCACAGAAATTCAGAGAAGTAGATGTCCACATAGATGGCCGTCTACTTTAGTGTTGGCGTCCATCGACATTGACGTTGACTCATCATGGACGTCCATCCATGTTGACGCCAATTTGCTCTTCGGCCAGAGCTTAAAACCATGCAGAAAACCCTATGTATACTATGTATATGCATGCAATACATGTAGTATATATACACACTACTACACACCATGCAATCAACCAATATTTACAGCTAATTTACACATGCATACGTAAGTACACCTAGTTAATATGTACGTAGATATCTACATATGCATACAGATATTTACACACAAGCACGAATCCACACATACAACAAAATAAAAGACAAATTTCGAGGGCCTTACACTAATAAGGATCTAAACATACTGAAATTACTAAATTACACCATATCACATTAAACATGCTCACATGGTCATTTTTCTGTGTTAATTTACAAATAGCTTTTATTGTTGTCCAATAGTATAAACTTTTTACCACCAACTATTCACAGGTTAAACATAACATATACAAATTTTCAAATTTTTCAGAAACATATATAAATTATAGCAATTAAAACTAGCATTCTGCTTTTTATCAAGAAATCCAATTAACATGGATCACAGTGTTACAAATGTATTTAGCTATTCCAGAACCTGTGTTCAGTAGTCATAATTTCACTAAAGATTTTGACACATTAATATGCACAATACATTATACTTGGAATTTAAAACAGATAATTATGCTTACTGTGCTATTCAAGAAATTTCAATAATTCACATAGTAAATAGAAATTCACCCTAATTTCATGATGTGTCCTGACACATGTATATGACCTACAGAAAATTTGTGAAACCTTAATTCTCCACTGACCTATTTACACAGATTAAACATGGTCATTTTATGCTCATAGCCCATTATCAGAATTTTTGTAATTTACACAAATCATGAAATTCCTACAACCTCATGACATGACCTACTGATCACCTTTGACACTACATAAAATTACAGCTTGCATCCATACCAAGAAATCACATAAACAACTTAAGAAGATCAAACGACAGTTTTCAGCACACTGGGGAACTTGACTACAAGATGCTGCCGTCTACAGTCAACTGCACACTTTGGTGCCGCCAACATAGGATTGATTGACTACAGCAAATGCTGCCGCCAACTTCCTCCCAACAGACTACACAGACAGTACGCACATGCACGGGGAAATTGGAGGGTCTAGGACACGAGGAAAAATCCAGAAAAATATGAAACTCTAGAGGACAAGTCTATAGAGTGAATCTATAAGCTACTGACTCCAATAAAATCCTAGAGATCAGACTTTGCCGATGAAGCCCTCTTCGGCCCTGCCAAGAAGGATCTCAGAAACTTCTTAGATCCGATTCTCAGGTAATTGTGGGTTGATCCTCGCAGTTGGGGATGCTTCCTTGATGGTTGGACTACGCTCCAGTCGTTGTAGATCTCCAAGAAACCTCCTCCAGTCGCCGGATCGAAGCCTTGGAACTTCAACTTTTCTCACAGGAACCCTAGCTTTTCCAATCACCCCAAAAGACTTGGCGCGGCCAGAATATGGTGTTTTTATAGAGTTGGATGGGTTGGGTACACTTTAGGGTAGGTTCCCTATGACTTAGGATGGGTTTCCTAATCTGGAACCGGGCATAACGCAGACGTTACCAATCTGAAACCGTTATGCAGAAGGATATTGACGTCCACATCGGTTGTAGTCAACTTGAAATTGACGTCCACATCGGTTGTAGTCAACTTAGGCAAGAAGGCAGCGACACAGTGGTGGCCGCCAACTGTGCCAGACAGCCCGAACACAAACTTGCATCCAATTAAACATACATTTATGCTCCAACAATGTAGTATGTGCGGAAATAAATATATGCATTCATCATATAAATTACATGCATTACATATTATATTTATTTAAATATAACTTGTATTAATCTTAATTAAAGATAATATGCACAATTAACAACATGTATACATATATCTATATACACACTACATGATTACATGTATTATGCATGAACATATAAATACAATTTGCATTTCACCAATTAGACAATACATGCACATGAGTAATTAATTATTTGTAATATGCTCCAAATAAACATTATTGAATGCACAAAATTTGGGGCCTCACAGTGTGGGTTGTCTCATCCTTGGACACAAGGTGGGTTTGGTATTGTGCCCAGAAACATAATGTGTGTGGAGGGTTTATCGGCTTGTACCCGGCAAACAAGTTAGGTAAAAATCCTCATAGGGGGTGAGATAGTGGCCGTAGGCACACATAGTGTGTGGCTGAACCACTCTAAAAAGTCTGTGTGCATTTATGGTTGATCTGTTTCATCTACCTCCATTCTACGCATGCTAAGATAGTCAATTATGTGATTTCGCCTTCTGTGCTATTATTATTTTTGCTATGCAATATAGTTTGTCAAATCTGTTCACAGCAATTTTAGGCTAAAAATTTAATTTGGTATCAACCAATTCACCCCTCCCATCTTGGTTAACCATTGCACAATCGTTTCACATCACCCTAGTGGAGGCGACGGGGAGGAATAGAGCATCATGGAGAGTATGGCTGGTGGCATGTGAGGCTTTGGCTATTGGTGCAATATCCCACGTTCCTGTTTCACATTTTGGGTGACTGATTTGTAATGCGTCTAGTCGGGGAAATGCATTAGTGAGGCGTCAATAGGGGCTGACGTGTTAGTGATTGTAAGGCATCTTGGTCCTGTGACACATTAGTCACCATTGTTTTCCATGTCGCATCTAGTTAGCGGGACACATTAGTTTTCTTGTGTCGTCTGACACCTGTCAGCATGGCAAGCATGTTAGTACGACATGTCGGGTTGTCGCGGCTGTCCTCATGGACGTGTTGATGTCACGGCAGGGAGACATGACATGTTAATGTTGTTAATTCGACGTGTCACTCTGACATGTTTTGGGTGCCGAATGCTTAAAGCATTGGACAGTGCACTCCTTCTTCTTCACTCTATTCTCCCTTTTCCTCTCTGGGGGGAGATCACCCCCTCTCCTTCTCTTGGTGTGTTTCTGGCAAGTTTGAGGGTGATCTGATGTCATGCAGCTTGCATAGAGCGAGGAGGAGGTTGATTTCTCTATTGAAGGTAGGGATGCTTGTGACCTTCTAGATCCAAGTAATTCGTGGCTTGTTAGGATTTTCAGATATTTCCCTGAGCTTCACCGTACTCCCCTCCCTCGTGTGGCATGTTTGTTGTGTGTGGGTGGCCCTTTGGATGCTCCATCCCGGGGTCTGCCTTCACATTGGTAACACATCAACATTGGGTGACAGGTTAGTAGAGAAGGCGTTTGTTCGACTGGATGCATTAGTGTTGTGGTGGTTTCATCCTATGCATTATGTCATGACAGGATGGCAGGAAGCATTCATGTCATGGCTTGTTCCTCCGACATGTTTACCTTGCCTGCTGGTTTCTCCCTATTTGTAGTTGGGCAATGGTGGTTGGTGCCCGTGTGAACTGAGTTGGGTTCCCCACTCAGTTCTCAGTTGGTTGTCAATGTGTTTCGAGTTATCTAGAGTTGGATGTGGACTCTAGGGCCGGTTCTACCCAGAGTTTAGCCTTCAGGTGAAGAATGCGGTGGTTCACCATGTTGTGTTCTCAACTGGAGGTGGCACCCTAGTTGTCGTGCTATGGAAGCGACTCACTGATGTTGCACAGTTAGCAAGCCTAGAAGGGGGGTTGAATGGGTTGCTATAGAGATTTCTGCTGCTCAAAACAAAGACTTAAACATGATCGTTAATGTTAGTTGATAGTGGAAATGACGACAGAAACCATCACATACAATGGATAAGGATTTATCCTAGTTTGGCACCAAGTCCCTCCTTAGTCCTACGTCCAGTCCTCAAGAACAACTTGGGATATCACTAACTAAGGGTACAGTCCCCCTCAAAGATGATTACACACCCAGTTCAACTGGTCTTCTCTTCACACACAGAAGAGGAACTACAACACCCAGTAAACAACATGCCTTCCCTTCTACCAAGGGGAACAATGCATGTGACTCTATAAGCCTTCTCTTCTCATGAAGAGCCACAACCTGAAGCAAAAAAGAAAATTGTAGAGGGTCCCTAGACCAAGCTCAAGAAAGACAATCACTAGGCTTGATTTGAGACGAGGTCTGAGGAAACTAGATTTACAAGAAAATACACTCAGACTCAATGCTATCTCTCTCAAGAAGGATTCTGAAGGAACAAAGGAGGGAGAGAGAGAGATCTTGAAGAGTGGAAACTTGAGTGATTTTACTTGAGCACTTAGCTGTTCTTTTTATACAAATCTGAAAGGTCTTCACTAGCAGCTGTATGTCTATATGTTTCGTGTGTTCACAATCTTCTTCTTTTTATAGACTCTAGGATGATGTTCGTGAAAGATCTGTTGAGTCTTCTTCAGCATGTTCATGTTTCCAAGGTCAGTATTTAGCAGTGTCTAACATTTGTTTCGTGTGAGTACCGGACACCTGCAAGCATTTAACGCCAGAACGAGGGTGTTAAGTAAGAGAAGTCATGTGTCAGTCACTCCATACCTCTTCTTCAGACAATCTGCATTTCCAGTTGACGGCTTTCTATTCTAGGTAGTTGCCTTTTTGTTTGCCAAAAAAGAGAGATATCCTTGCAACATACCCAAGGTAAGAATATATAGCCTGAATCAGAAAAGAAGTACCTACTACATTCAATGTTCAGACTTTTAGACACATAGAAGATATTTGTACAGAGGATATGAACCAATTTTTTGAAATAACCTTTGATTACGTGCCAAAACCATTTTAGTTTAAGAGAAACCATGACTAGGGCTTTAGTAAATGATTTATAAATAGAATGTTTGTTCATTAATCGATATATCGAAGTTAGACTAGTCACTAATCGAAACCACATGAATCACGTATACACTAATCGGAACAATATATGACTTGTATTCACCAATCGATATGTGAATAAAATAATCAAAACAATATATTATTTGTATTCACCAATCGATATGTGAATAACACTAATCAGAACACATAATGTAAGTGTTCACTAATCGATATCTGAATAATACTAATCGGAACAACATAACATAAGTGTTCACTAATCAATATCTAAATAATGCTAATCAGAACAACATAACTTAAGTATTCAATAAGCGATATCTAAAACACCAATCGAAAAAATATCCAACAGTTGTTTAGTAATCAGTGTAACTCTTGAATAGCAATTGGTATGATGTTTTAATGGGAATCGATAAGAACCTTGAACATCAATTGTTATGATATTTTAATAGGAATGATAGAAATTAAAACTATAATATTTAAATGGTGTTAAGTAATCAGAAAGGAGACATAACATAAATTTTGTACACCAATCGAAATAGAATCTAACCGTAGTGGTTTTAATGCTATAACTCTAATTGTTGTAGATCTTGTTCTATAACATGTGTGGACTTAGAAAAATATATGAAGTACTTGAGACTGAGATTTGTTGTACTTATTTTGGTGATCCTTAAGAAATAAATTCACCTGACATCCTGTTGATAGACTTAATGGGAAATATATGTTAATCACATAATTTCAGAGTTATTGTTATCACCAAAATTCATATAGAGAAGGAGATAGGAGTATCAACAACAGACTGTCCTGGCTGGTGGTGATAGTCATTGTGCCGCCTTCCAACTACCTATATAGTTGTGTACCCTTCCTTCTGTTTTATTGAGGCTTTGGTTGAGTTGCAAATGCTTGTGTTGGCCGACGGCCCTCTCGATAGGTGAGCTTGTGAATGCCTCATGCTTGCTGGGATTGTCGAGGTTTACAAGCCAATTGTGTGGTGTGCTTTGTTGCTGGGGCTTGCCCTGCCTGTTCTCTATTCTCCCAATGCTCAACACTTCAAAGCTTGTCCCTTCAAGAGATTGTTATGTTCTTTGAGCCCATTTGAGGGAGTACTCTAGGCTACGAGCATGCTCGAGTCAGTGACTCTGGAGTAGAGGGGAAAACAGTTGGGCAGCCACACCAAGTCATTTGTAGAGCTCTCTTAGCTGGGGTGAGATACCGAGGTGGTTGTGGAGTTTTCTTCCCAACACAGCCCATATAGTCCATTCTCCTTACTGCCTCTCCCTTCATAGTTCCCGATCTGCGTAGTGGTTTCCAAGCGTGGGGCCGCAACTTCGCTAGGCTACAGTTGTTGTGTTGTTTTGGTATTCTCTTGAGGTGGCTCACTGGCTTCACTCTTCTGAGGAGGTGTAGGCAAGATCCAACAGTCGAGTGGTGAATGACCGATGTGCCCTTCCTGACTGCTAGTGGTAGTGGCGTGGTTGCTATTGTTATGACGATGTTTCCCTTATGGCGTGTTTCCATGTGTGCTCTGTTTCCCTAGCCTGCACAACAGTTGTATCCTGGTCATGTCTAGCTTCCAAGAACACTGTTGGTTCAGCATCTGGTCGCGGTGCCTTGTGCATCCTGTTGTATCATGGTTTGCGTGTCGTGTTCTCGTTCTCGCACTGAGTCAAGCCCTCGGCCTCATCGAAAGCCTGAGGGTTGGCACAAGTGTGCTTCCATCCTTGGTTGGTGTTTTCTCGATGTCTTTATTCTCTAGGTGCCCGTTTATGAGGGTTCCTTGTATGGATACGTATGGACTCTAGACCTTGTAGAGCGTCCAAGGTCAGTGTTGGTTGTACGACGTGGTGTGTAGCCATGCGTGTATGGTTTCCCAACCTTGTAGGGGGCCCGAGGTCAGGGTTGGGTGTGCTGGTGTGGTGAGACTCTATTCTTACATGGTTGTTCCATGGTTTGTTGGGTGCTTGACTTTGACGGATGTGCGAGGATCATTTTATGTGATGCCAACTCCAATGGTCCTTGTGGAGGTCGTGTGTGTGGCCCGACCTTGATTGGAGGTCATTGCATAGTATCGATTGTTGGCCCTCGACAGCACAATAGAAGGATTACCTAGAGGGTGGGGGTGAATAGATTGATAGAGAAATCTGAAAACAAATGAAGTACTTTAAACTTTGGTTAGTGAATAAAATCACGTGCAATAAAAATAAAGGCGCAGAAGCAATCACACACAAATAACACAAAGAATTTTATCCTGGTTTGGCCCTTCCTAAATGGAAGTCTAACATCTATTCCCCAAGCATATTCTTGAGATTTCACTAACCCGGGGTACAATCCTGCCAATAGACTTACAACTGTTGACCAAGTTGCATGCCGAGGGGGGGGGGAATGGATTGCAAAAATAATTCCTCCTTAAAAATATTTGTCAAGGATAACTTCAAAAAAACTAAACGTAGAGGTTAGAGTTAGTAAGTAGCGGAAATAGGAATAGAAGCAATCAATTAAGAGATTGATCTGAGGTATAGTCTAAGGGTGCAAAAAGAACACACACAAGAATAACCCTCTCAGACTTTAACAACTTCTCTCTTAGACAAGAAATAAGTTGAGGATTCAAGGAGAGAGCAAGCGATGAGGAGCACGAATGGCGATGACTCTGTCTTTCACATTCAGGTCTGTTCGTCATTGGTGTATTTTTGTCGGTTCACTCATTGTCATCTACGATACCAATGCACTTCTATTTAACTTATCTTCTGAGAAAATATTTATTGAGATGTCTATTGTATCTCATTTCTTGATGCTCATTTCCATGTATCCATAGCAGGTCTAACATTTTAAGAATGTATGACTACCGGATGATGATCAGTCCATCCCCAAATAATTTTTATTTAATAATATACAATTTTGGTGATTAACAAAATCCTAACAATTAGTGTCTAACAAGCTTTTATGAAGTTTAGTCACAAGAAATAAGTCATGCGAAATCAAGCAAAATCTGTAAGTATTCTTACATTGTAGCATTTAAAGTACAAAGCAGGAAATTTCTCTAAGTACACATCGACTTCCCATGTGTCATAAC
>JACBKR010002360.1:0-59580 GCA_014218235.1 Colocasia esculenta
AGGTGATTGGTTTTGTCCCCTCTCCTTAAGTGAATGTGAAGGAAGTAAAGGCGTGTTGATCAAGGAACCTGAGTCCATCCTTCCTTTAAGAGGAAAAGAAAAGTAAAAAGCAAAAAGTAAAAGAAAAATATACCATGAAAAATGCCCGGATCTGAGTAAAGTTAGACTCGCTACTCTTGAAAAGTGATGGGTTGTGCAGCATTATGGATGAAAAGAAAGAAAGAAATTCTGAGTGCACAAAGTGCAAATAAAGAGGCAAAGTCCTCAGCTCAGAGAAATAATCCTCAAGGAAGATGGGCAGAAGAATGGAACTGAGAGAAAACAACCAATCTGACTGAGCAATGATCTTATTCCACAATTCTTTTCTTCCCCTCGAATTAATCTAATCTCAAATACTAGCCGAGGCAGAGGAGCTCTAGAAGGGCTGATGTGAACTCTTAAGTGAGCTACCATTTGCGCACTAATTTCTTGCCATAAGCCTTTACAATTAGAAAAGACATGTCTTTACATTAATCTTTTACATGATGACTGTTTAGCATGAGACATTATTATCGTCTAGTCCTACATTTGGAGTAATTTTCATTGCTAAGGGACTAGCAACATTTAAGTAGGGGGGAGTGATAACTGCACATTATTTCGGGTTAAATTTCATGCATATAGTAATTTTAGACTTCAGTTGCTATAAAATAACGTACAATTGATTTTAATTCCATGTCATCCAAAAATAAAAATTTTGAGCACTTTAGTTAAAGTTTTGGGTAGAACACATAGTTAAAATGTTCATTTAATAAAGTCAATGCTTGTTTTTAATAGTTTGACTAACAAAGGGTTTTCTTTGTAAATACATTGTACATAAATCTTTGATTCTTGTAAGTATCTTTTGAATTCCTACAAACATTAATAAATCAACATTTACATAAACCACCTCACTTATTAAAAAACAAATAAATACTCACCATCCCATTGGCCACATTACTCTTTTCTTCATATCACCGGATCAAGCACATAACCCACTCAATTTCATAAATAAAATAATAAATTTCTTTAAATTCCCCACCCGATCCCATCTCACTACTTTTTAATTTTTTCCATCATGCAGGGGAGAAGCTGCTAGAAGCAGCTGGTGTGGTGTTCTGGAGGCGGCGACAGAGCTGTGGAGATGGGCTGCTGGCTAGGGCGGCTGGAGCTGGCGCATGTAGAAGGTGCTGAGGTGGATGGGCTTGAGGCAGCCTGATCTGGTGCAGAGGAGCTCCTGATGCTGGGCTGCTGGCCAAGGTTGTTGCGGATGGTGATGGTCCGTGTATGGAGGCGGATTTGCTGAGAGGGAGCTGTGCATCAGGCGGCTGTGTGAAGCTGCTGCGTACAAAGCACCTGTGATGGCCAGGGCGGCTGGAGCTGGCGCATGCAGGGAGGTGTCCGATGGAAGCTGTGTGTGGCGGCTGGCGATTGGGTGCGCTGGGGTTGGTTCGTGTGGATCCGGCGCGCGTAGATGGTGTGCTGGGCGGAGGAGCTGTGCGCGATGCATGGTGGATGCAGTCAGGCATGGCGGTTTGATGCAGATGGCGGTGCGTACGGAGCAGGCGGACCAGGTGCACAGCAGCAGGGCATCCGACTGAAGCTGGCGGGAAGGAGGCTGACGTGGCGATCCTGGTGCAGAGCTGTTCGGCATCCCGGAAGCGAGGAAGCAGAGGCGCCCCAAGAGCCGAAAGCCTATATAAAGGGACCCCAAAGGTCCTCCCTGAAGCTGGCTGGCTAGAATTTGGGGGTTGGAATTTTTAAAAATTTTAGTTTCTTTCTGTTCTTGGGTAGGGAGTTCAGGGCGCTCCAGTTCGATTTTAGGAGAGTTCTTAGAAGTTTGCTTCAGTTGTTTTTTTAGAATTGCAGAGCAGAGGAGGGAGAGTTTTTTGTTTTTTTTTTCTTCTGTAAGCATCTCAGCAGGAGGAGAGTTCGAGTTTTAGTTTTTGTCTTTGTTCTTCATTTAGAATTCTTCATCTTTTCTGTGGAATGTTGCTGCAATCAATTGTTCTTTCTTTCTTCTGAAGTTTTATAGGATCAACTGTTCGTCCTCCTCTACATTTTATGAGAACAATTGTTTTTCTTTCTTCTGCAATTTTATAAGTTTGATATTTCTTCCTCCTTCTACGTAATTTCTGAGATTAATAGTTCTTTATTTTCTTATGTGCAATTTTCTGAGGTAGGCGGATTTCCTTCTCTTAGTTGTTCCATCTTCTGCATTGGTTAATTTCTTCTGTGTTGGAAAATTGGGGTGTTGAATCTGGGATTCCAGGGGTCCCCTTATCTTCTGTTCTATGAGGAATTGAGGGTTTTCTGCTCTCTGTGAGGATTGGAGAGGCATTTCTTCAGTTCTTGTGTGAGAGATCCCGGGGCATTTTAGTTTTCCATTTTCTTTTGTGTTCCAGAGATCAATCCAGGACAAGTTCCATCTCTCTGCGTTAGGGAGATTGCTCCAGGTGACTGCACAAGAGGATAATCTCAATGTGTGAGCTATAGAGATGGCACAGAGCAACCAAGAAGACCCCATTTCTTGGTTTGTTCTGAGGCTGTCCTGCATCCAGGAAGCCTCCGGAGAGTGGAGTTTGTGAGTTCAGATTTTTGTTGCTGCAGAGATAGTTTTGAATTCTTGAGGGATTCCGGAGCTTCTTGGTATTCTAAATTTTGTTCTTATTTCTGTTCTTCATAGAAATTCCAATTTAGCAACAGTAAATTTCTGTTTGCAACAGTAAACTTCTGTTTCTAATTTTCTGTTTGATCTTTAAGTTCTGGAGATAGTGAGTGTTCGTGCAGAGTCGATATTGTTGATTGTTGATTCCCTGAGCTATAGGGGTACTTTAGTTTGGTAATTTCCTGTTGAGATATTGTTATGCTATTCGCTTTTGAGGTTCAGATGTTTGGAATGAGAGTTTGCTTATGGCATAATTTTCTGTTTTGGATTGAGCATTCGGAGAGGTGAGCATGTCTTTGGCTAGCTTTGATTGAATCTGTTCATCCAGTCATATGAGAATGTCTATTTCAGATTTCTATTGATCTACTTGATCCCTCAATTGAGAGGGTACAATGTTACCAATTTTTTTTTATTTTCCACTTAGCTTGTTCTTTCCTTTATTTGACTTGTCAAGATTGTGCGGGATTGATTAGTGTTGTTTACACATTCACTTTTAATACATTGTCGTTAGAATGATTTCAAGTAAAGTAGTTTAAATCAAGTTCTATTCGGCCTCTCCGTGGATATGACCTGTTCTCACCACTGTATGAGTTCATCTTACAATATTATTTTTGTGAGATAGTTTAGAGGAAGTGCGCATATTGACTTGTGCGAGGAACTCTGGACAACGAAATGCACAGTCAACAATGTCGCGCGTTCACTAAACCCCACCCCCGGCCCCCTCCCCTGCTAAACCTCCCTCTGCCAAAAAAAATATTATTTTTGGGGAATATCTTTTTAATGTTTTAGGTGGATGTGAATGTAGAGTTTTTTTTGTGTTTTCTAAGTTGTATTTCTTTAGTGGTACTTGTGTTTTGATGTTGATTTTTAGTGGTTATTTGGTTCAACAGAAAATATCATAAATAACATATTTTATTTTAAATATGATATTTTTTGGCATGATATATCAAACATGATACAATTATTATGGCAAGGTATTTTGGAATTATAGTCTTTTTTTATGAAAACAAGCAGCATCTAAGTTGCCTCTAAAACTACTAATCCTCACCACTATCTTATTTTTTAGTGATAACTTAAACTAATCTTACATAGACTTGATGGCAAGTTAGTATAACTTGTGACAATATCTTATGATTTTGCCACTGCAAAACCTTGTAAAATTCTTTGTCATTATCCATGGGTTGGCAAGCTTTTATTGAGCTCATACCAAACCCTCCCATGACATTTTACCATATTCTAACTATAATCAAATAAAAACCCATGGAGTTGTCGTTTATCTCTCTACATCTCTCACTTTATTTATCAAAATATGTGGAGAAAATATTTGTGCATGTATTGAGCGGACAGGCATTGTTTGCCTTACTTGTATTTACAAATAATACTATTCCATCTATAATATGCACAAAATATTACTCATTAATCCCCTTTGTGTAAAAATAAAGCCTTGAACAGTTCCCCTTTGTCACATCCATGAACACCATAACATTAAGCCCCCCTTTCTTCTCTGCCAGGGGTGGGAGAGGGGAGGAAGATAAGTTTAAGAGTAAACAAGAAAATTGGAAAATAAGACAGCACATAGATCCAATAAACAAAATTAAAACCAATTCTGTGGCAAATTTCAAATAGCAACAAGATTTAAATGCACAAGAGAATTTTTTTAAAAAAATTCAGGCCATCAACTTTATTGAAGGAAAAAATGGAAGAAATAAACTAGTAAAAACAGACAAGTCGGGAAATCCAAATGATTTTTCTAGGGTTTTTTTAAGATTTCAGATGACAATATATCGGGCCAAAAAATGTAGAAATTTTGAGTTCAGTTTCCACATAGTTTATGGCATTAACATGCTATTGATAAAGCATCGACGGAAGTGTAAAAACGTATCATGCATTTAGATTCAGGTAATTAATCAAGATATCTTTGAAGTTCCAGAAAGAAGATGAAAATTGGAAAATAAGACAGCACATCTCATTTATGAATAAAAAAATGAATACAAAATATTTCTTGTAGCTATTATCCTTAATTCAAACTTATTCAATGTAACACTATTATATGGATTGTTTTTAATTGCTTACTTTCAGTTTAGTGATTAGTATTGTATTTCTTACTTTAATGCAATTCATGTACATGTATGTGTGAATTTGGTTTATTATTGCACTTGTTCATATGTATGATTTTGTTTTCATATTCCTTTCATATTTATGTGGATTTTAATTTGATCTATGCATGTATAGCAATTTTTCACTGCACACACATCACGAGAGCGGTTTTAAGCCCGTGTCAATGACCTTCCCGTGCAGGTTGAAAAGGAACGAGAGAAGTCTTTTCCTACTTGGTTAAGATCTCGAGTAAGTGTCTAATTTTTTTAAGCATAAGTGTTATGCTCTTATGCATACTTAGTTGGCATATTTGTCATTGTCTGTCCCTTTTTTTAATTAGGTTGAACAAGGTTTGGTTACTGATTCAAGAGTACAAGAGATCAGTTATGGGCCCTCGAAGATTGTACGCGTCTATCCAGGCTACATTGTGAATGGATACCGATTTCACACGAGGGATTATGGACGGAATAAATCTACGATGAACAGCGGCGTATGTGTGAAGGGAAGTGCCTACAATGAAAATGAAATAGACTATTATGGCATTCTCGAAGAAGTCATTGAACTGCAATTTTTGGGACAAAACAATAATGTAATTCTCTTCAAGTGTCATTGGTTTGATCCGACCTCCATTCGTAATGACACAACATATGTGATTGCCGATGTTAAGCATAAGTCCAAGTTGAGTACGTATGAGCCATTCATTCTGGCGGCACAAGCCCAACAGAGTATTATTCAAATTATTCATCCCTCAAATTAAGAGATTGGTGGGCTGCATGTAGAGTGAAATCAAGGCTATTCCCGAGTATGAGCTTCTCCAGGCTGATGATGACCTTGAAGGTGTTAATGACAATTTTTTCCAATCAGATCGGAGTGACGTACGAGAGTTGGCGGCTTCTACGCAGTTCAATGTTGATGATATAAATGAAACAATTTGCTTATATAAGGATAACGAACAGGAGAAGTTGACCCAAATGCCCTTGAGCGGGAGGTGGAGTCTGATGTGGAGGAAGAGTCCCGGCATGATGAGGACGAATTCGAGGAGGATGACGAAGATGACGCTGAATTAAACATATCTTCAGCATCTGATGATGAATATAGATAATATACCCTACATTTTGTAAGAACTTCGTGTTGTTCTTAATTAATGTTATTCAATAGCTACTTTAAATTTGAGTGCTGATGACATGTTATATTTTTATTTATCTCAATAGAGATATGGTACGTGGAGGATGGAGTCGGACGGTTTCCACGTCCGTAGGCCGAGGGTCCGCGTCCCCGTCCACGACAGGTATATGCATATGTACACACAAGAGTTTTTATATTATTGTTCATATTAAATTCATATTTTCTAACGTACATACAATTTTGCAAGGACTGCCTCCCCGTCTACGCCAGTCGTCTCGGTGATAGGTATATGCATATTCCTTCCATAGATTAGTATGTTTCTTTTCTTCCAATTTATACAACAATAGTGTACTTAATTGTTTTCAACAGAGGTGGAGAGCCAACATCCAACAGAGGATGAGGAGGGGCCTCAGCTACTGGGATGGCAGCCATGTTGGATCTCAGGGTAAACTTGATCACTTCAAACTTACTGTATTGTTATTTATGTTATACATTTCATGTACAAAATTAATGTGCAATTGCAGGGGGAAAATAGATCCCGGTTCTGCTTCCCGCTATATTACGACGCTGGTCCACGCACATATTCCAGGACCAGTGGATGCATGGAGAGAGATCCGGTGCCCGTCCGAGATTTATTATTTGACATGTTCATGGTATATATTATTTTTACTGATTTGAAGTCATTTATTTAATTATTATCTCTGTTAGTGCAGACAGTTGAGTAATTTTATTTCTTTACAGCGGAGGTACGCGTTCACGAGACCTGAGGATGTCCCTCGAGCTTGAGCCGTCTGGGAGTCTACTGCCCAGACTAATTTAAGAAAGTCGATGTGGGAGGCCCGGGACAAAGCAATGAAGACCACAGGCAACCGGGATCCTATGGCTTTGCTGGATTACGGCCCTGTTTGGCTGAGGAAGGACTATTGGGAGTCCCTTTGTGAGCGTTGGGCTACTGGACCATGGCAGGAGTGGTCACAGGAGGCAAAACGCAACCGATCAACTCATCTGGAGAAGAATGTGCATACTAGTGGGTCCATATCTTATGCAACCCACAACCAAAAATTGGTAAGCATATTATTGTTCAATTTCTTAATACATTGATTATTATTGTGAAACTAACTAATTTTGTTGAATTGTAAGCATCACGAGCTTGAGCGTACCCCTAATTTTTGCGAGTTATTTGATCGGACTCATAAGCGGAAGGGGATAGATGACTATGTCAGCGAGAGTGCTCGCACGATTGTCGTAAGTCAAGCTATAAATTTTGAATTCAATTAAGATATTAAAATAATTTGTTTTCAATAATTTAGTTTTAATTTGTTCTGCAGGAGACCTATGACAGGACGATGGCGGATCGCTATGTAGAGGGCACTCCCCAGCCAGACTTGGATCCGGAGGCTTGGGTCGACACAGCGGGGGGGCCGGGGAAGGGTCGAGTGTACGGCGTTGGGGACAACCTGGATACTACTCCAGTGTTGTCCTCATATGCGAGTTCGGTCGCTCCTCTCCAGCATACACGAGTTCATATGCTGCGCCGCCCGTCAGTGGTGTAGAGGATATGAGAACCCTCATTTGGGAAGAGCTACGGGAAGAGCTACAGACCACTTCGGAGATATAGTTCAGCAGTTGATCTCAGCCATGCAGGGAGTACGCCCCTCACAGCCAGCCCTCAGGTCAATATTACTATTAATTTATATACTTTGAATGAAATGAAACCACTAAAGAATGTCAAAACACAAGTTGAAACGACGGATCTAAAAAAAACCCAAGTCTAAAAGATTAAAACACACAATCCAGGGGTCGAAAATCCCAAATAGGGATCTGATCAGCGTGTCGTTCACTCTGACACGACCGGGTGGTTCAATTAACGTGTGCGAACTGACGGAATCCAATTTGGATTCTCGGATTGGGTTGGCGTTGAAATGACGAATCTAAAAAAAACCTGAGTCTAAAGGGTCAAAATACAGAACCCGGGGTTCCAAAATCCCAAATAGGGATCTAATCGGCGTGTCGTTCGCTCCGATACGACCGGTGGGTTAAAGTGACGTGTGCGAACTGACAGAATCCAATTTGGATTCCCGGATTAGGTTGGGCGTTGAAATGACGGATCTAAAAAAACACCTGAGTCTAAAGGGCCAAAATACAGAACCCAGGGGTCCAAAATCCCAAATAGGGATCTGATCGGCGTGCCGTTCGCTCCGATACGACCGGGTGGGTTAAAGTGACGTGTGCGAACTGACAGAATCCAATTTGGATTCCCGGATTAGGTTGGGCGCTGAAATGACGGATCTAAAAAAAACCTGAGTCTAAAGGGTCAAAATACATAACCGGGGTCCAAAAACCCAAATAGGGATCTGATCAGTGTGCCGTTCGCTCCGACAGGACCGGGTGGGTTAAAGTGACATGTGCGAACAGACAGAATCCAATTTGGATTCCCAGATTGGGTTGGGCGTTGAAATGACGGATCTAAAAAAAACCTGAGTCTAAAGGGTGAAAACACACAACCCGGGGTCCAAAATCCAAAATAGGGATCTGATCGGCGTGCCGTTCGCTTCGACACGACCGGGTGGGTTAAAGTGACGTGTGCGAACTGATGGAATCCAATTTGGATTCCCGGATTAGGTTAGGCGTTGAAATGACGGATCTAAAATAAACCCGAGTCTAAAGGGTCAAAATACAGAAACCGGGGGTCCAAAATCCCAAATAGGGATCTGATCGGCGTGTCGTTCACTCCGACACGACCGGGTGGGTTAAAGTGACGTGTGCGAACTGTAAGGAAACGCACAGTGCGCAGCGGAAACGCGATTTCGACAGATAGATATCGTTGCCGGCGGTCGGATCGAACAAAAACCGTGAACCCGTGCACAGAAAGATCCGATCTTTACCTTTGTGGGGTTGCGATACTCCCGAATCCGGGGAGGAAGTGGCGCTGGAGGCACTGGTGCTTCTAGCCGTTCAAGTGTCCGGCCTCTAGACCTATCCACGTGAGCTCCGGATGCAGACTGGATCTCCTCGGTCTCCACGCGTCTCCCGGATCTCAACTCCACCATGTGCCAGAGAGAGAAGAGAGAGAAGAGGTGGGGGCGCCCTGGAGAGAGAGAGGAGTGGGGCGGCCAAGGAGAGAGCCTGGAGCTTGGCCTAGGGTTTGACTCTCTGCTAATACTTATAGACACTGCGGTTTTTCATAAAAACCCAGTTATTGTCTATAACGTCCATCCTGCCCAGTCTGCTCGGAACTCTATTGCGTGTGACCCTCTAGGCCCAAGTGCTAGTCCAGTTTTCTGCCCATTAAGCCCAATAACTCTTTATTGACTTATTGCAATTAATTAATATCTCATATTAATTAATTACACAATCAATTATCGTCTCACGATAATTGATCGGGCTTCCAATCAAGTTGGGTGCCAAGCAACACCACTTGATCCTGAAAGCATTGGGGTTTCAGCAACCCAATCAAGGAACCTTTTTTCTGTCATCAGTTACCACGTGACTATAATCCTTCGCTCGTACAATGCTCTCGAGTGCACTTAGGGTATGGTCAACTATCAAACCCTAATGTGCGCACTCACTTGTTTAGATGCGCATAGCATTATCAGAAAACTCCCTTTTCTGATAAGTAGTCTTGCCCTGGCCAGGGACTATCAGGCATCTTTCCCTAGAGCATTCAATCTCTTTTACCGAGAGCGAGCGATCCCATGTTGACCACACAATCACCTTCGAAGGTATTCTGCTAGATCCGAACACTTAACTGATTAAGACCCCATGGCTAGAGATCTATAAGTCAAGGTCAAAATCTAGAAGTCCACCGACAAGGTGTCCTTGGTGTCTCAGGTCTAAGGACCAATCACGCCACTGTGACAATGAATCTAGCTGGTGACAGTTAGGTAACATTACCATCCAGCGATTCATAACGGATCAGTTCAATGAACTCATTCTCCAATGAGCACCTACAGATTCACCTTAGTGTCTCCACACAAGTGACTATGAGATCAGTCACCCTCATCATATGAGCAGGTGCAACCTGTACTAGTCTAACCGGATATCCGATGTCCTTCTCGAATATCCTCCGACTAGGAACAATTAAGAATATACGTTTAAAGGATATTAATCTCATTGTTATGATTCATCATAATTAATATCCATTGCGTATATTCATGGACTCATAATGAAACGGTAAACGAATTACACATAATGAATATAAAAGCCTTATTATTATTATCAAAGAACAAGATTGTACAAGTTATGATTGGCTTGAGACACCCATAACTAACACGAACTGACAGAATCCAATTTGGATTCCCGGATTGTGTTGGGTGTTGAAATGACGGATCAAAAAAAAACCCAAGTCTAAAGGGTGAAAACCTACAACCCAAGGGTCTAAAATCCCAAATAGGGATCTGATCGGTGTGCCTTTTGGTCCGACACGACCGGGGGGTAAAGTGACGTGTACGAACTGACAGAATCCAATTTGGATTCCCGGATTGGTTGGGGGCGTTGAAATGACGGATCTAAAAAAAACCTGAGTCTAAACGGTCAAAATACATAACCCGGGTCCAAAAACCCAATAGGGCTCTGATCGGCGTGCGTTCGCTCCGACACCACAGGGTGGGTTAAAAGTGCGTGTGCGAACTGACGGAATCCAATTTGGTTACCCGGATTGGGTTGGGCGTTGAATGACGGATCTAAAAAAACCTGAGTCTAAAGGATCAAAACACAGAACCCAGGGGTCTAAAATCCCAAATAGGGATCTGATCGGCATTTCGTTCGCTCCGACACAACTGGGTTGGCGAAGTGACGTGTGCGAACTACGGAATCCAATTGGATTCTCGGATTGGGTTGGCGTTGAAATGACAGACTCAAAAAAAACCTGAGTCTAAAGGGTCAAAACACACAACCCGGGGGTCCAAAATCCAAATAGAGATCTGATCGGCGTGCCGTTCACTCCGACACACCGAGTGGGTGAAAGTGACGTGTGCGAACTGACGGAATCCGACTTGGATTCCGGATTGGGTTGGGCGTGAATGACGGATCCAAAAAAAACCCGAGTTCTAAAGGTCAAAAAATACATACCCCGGGTTCCCAAAATCCCAATAGGGATGTCGGTGTACCGTTTGGTCCGACACGACCGGGTGGGTTAAGTGACGTGTACGAACTTACGGAATCCAATTTGGATTCTCGGATTGGGTTGGGCATTGAAAGACGGATCTAATAAAAACCTGAGTCTAAACGGTCAAAATACATAACCCGGGGGTCCAAAAACCCAAATAGGGATCTGATCGGCATGCCGTTCGCTCCGACAGCGACCGGGTGGGTTAACATGACGTGTGCGAACTGACAGAATGCAATTTGGCTACCCAGATTGGGTTGGGCGTTGAAATAACGGATCTAAAAAAAACATGAGTCTAAAGGGTCAAAACAGAACCCGGGGGTCCAAAATCCCAAATAGGATCTCATCGGCGTGCCGTTTGCTCCGACACGACCGGGGGGTGAAAGAGATGTGTGCAAACTGACGTAATCCGATTTGGATTTCCAGATTGGGATGGCGTTGAAATGACGGATCTAAAAAAACCGGAGTCTAAAGGGTCAAAACATAACCCGGGGGTCCAAAAACCCAAATAGGGGTCTGATCGGCGTGCCGTTCACTCCGACACGACCGGGTGGTTAAAGTGACATGTGAGAACTGACAGAATACAATTGGATTCCCAGATTGGTTTGGCGTTGAAATGACGGATCTAAAAAAAACCTAAGTCTAAAGGGTTAAAACACACAACTCGGGGGTTCAAAATCCCAATAGGGATCTGATCGGCGTGCCGTTCGCTACGACACGACCGGATGGGTGAAAGAACGTATGCGACTGACGAATCCAATTTGGATTCCCGGATTAGGTTGGGTGTTGAAATGACGGATCTAAAATAAACCCGAGTCTAAAGGGTCAAAATACAGAACCCGGGGGTCCAAAATCCCAATAGTGTCTGATCGCGTGCCATTCACGCTCCTACACGACCATGGGTTAAAGTGACGTGTGCGAACTGACGGAATCGAATTTGGATTCCCGGATTAGGCTGGCGTTGAATGATGGATCTAAAAAAACCTGAGTCTAAAGGGTCAAAACACTCAACCCGGGGGTTCAAAATCCCAAATAGGGATCTGATCGGCGTGCCGTTCGCTCCGACACGACCGGGTGGTTGAAAGTGACGTGTGCGAACTGACGGAATCCAATTTGGATTCCCGATTTGGGTGTTGAAATGACGGATCTAAAAAAAACCCGAGTCTAAAGGGTCAAAATACAGAACCCGGGGGTCCAAAATCCCAAATAGGGATCGATCGGTGTGCCGTTTGGTTTGATACGACCGGGTGGGTTAAAGTGACGTGTACGAACTGACGGAATCCAATTTGGATTCCCGGATTGGTTGGGCGTTGAAATGACGGATCTAAAAAAGCCTGAGTCTAACGGTCAAAATACAGACCCGGGGGTCCAAAAACTCAAATAGGATCTGATCGGCATGCCGTTCGCTCCGACACGATAGGTAGGGTTAAAGTGACGTGTGCGAACTGACGGAATCCAATTTGGATACCCGGATTGGGTTGGGCTGTTGAAATGACGGATCTAAAAAAACCTGAGTCTAAAGGGTGAAAACATAGAACCGAGGGGTCTAAAATCACAAAATGGGATCTGATCGGCATTTCGTTCGCTCCGACACAACTGGTTGGTGAAAGTGACGTGTGCGAACTGACGTAATACAATTGGATTCCCGATTGGGTTGGGCGTTGAAATGACAGATCTAAAAAAACCTGAGTCTAAAGGTTCAAAACACACAACCCGGGGGTCCAAAATCCAATTAGAGATCTGATCGGCGTGCCGTTCACTCCGACAAGACCGGGGTGTGAAAGTGACGTGTGCGAACTGACGGAATCCGACTTGGATTCCCAGATTGGGTTGGGCGTTGAAATGATGGATCTAAAAAAAACCCGAGTCTAAAGGGTCAAAATACATAACCCGGGGTTCCAAAATCCCAAATAGGGATCTGATCGGTGTACCGTTTGGTCCGACACGACCGGGGGGTTAAAGTGACTGTAGAACTTACGGAATCCAATTTGGATTCTCGGATTGGTTGGGCATTGAATGACGGATCTAATAAAAACCTGAGTCTAAACGGTCAAAATACATAACCCGGGGGTCAAAAACCCAATAGGGATCTGATCGGCATGTCGTTTCGCTCCGACACGACCGGGTGGGTTAAATGTGACGTGTGCGAACTGACGGAATGCAATTTGGATACCGGATTGGTTGGGTGTTAAATGACGGATCTAAAAAAAACCTGAGTCTAAGGGTCAAAATACAGACAACCGGGGTCCAAAATCCCAAATAGGGATCTGATCGGCGTGCCGTCGCGCCTCCGACACGACCGGGTGGGTGAAAGTGACGTGTGCAACTGACGGAATCTGATTTATTTTCCGGATTGGGTTGGGCATTGAAATGACGGATCTAAAAAAACCGGAGTCTAAAGGGTCAAAATAATAACCCGGGGGTCCAAAATCCCAAATAGGGGTCTGATCGGCGGCGTTCGTTCGCTCCGACACGACCGGGTGGGTTAAAGTGTCATGTGTGCGAACTGACAGAATCCATTTGGATTCCCAGATTGGGTTGGCGTTGAAATGACGGATCTAAAAAAAACCTAAGTCTAAAGGGTTAAAACACACAACCCGGGGGTCCAAAATCCCAAATAGGGATCTGATCGGCGTGCCGTTCGCTACGACACGACCGGATGGGTGAAAGAAACGTGTGCCAACTGACGGAATCCAATTTGTATTCCCGGATTAGGTTGGGTGTTGAAATGACGGATCTAAAAAAACACGAGTCTAAAGGGTCATAATACAGAACCCGGGGGTCCAAAATCCCAAATAGGGATCTGATCGGCGTGCCGTTCACTCCGACACGACTGGGTGGGTTAAAGTGACGTGTGCGAACTGACGGAATCGAATTTGGATTCCCGGATTAGGTTGCGTTGAAATGATGGATCTACAAAAACCTGAGTCTAAAGGGTCAAAACACACAACCCGGGGGTCCAAAATCCAATAGGGAATCTGATCGGCGTGCCGTTCGCTCCGACACGACCGGGTGGGTGAAGTGACGTATGCGAATTGACGGAATCCAATTTGGATTCCCGGATTAGGTTGGGTGTTGAAATGACGGATCTAAAAAAACCGAGTCTAAAGGGTCAAAATATAGAACCCGGGGGTCCAAAATCCCAATAGGGAACTGATCGGCGTGCCGTTCGCTCTGACACGACCGGTGGGTTAAAGTGACGTGTGCGAACTGACAGAATCCAATTTGCATTCCCGGATTGGTTGGGCGTTGAAATGACGGATCTAAAAAAAACCTGAGTCTAAAGGGTCAAATACACAACCCGGGGGTCCAAAATCCCAAATAGGATCGGATCGGCGTGCCGTTCGCCACTCCGACACGACCGGGTGGGTGAAAGTGATGTGTGCAAACTGACGGAATCCGATTTGGATTCCCGGATTGGGTTGGGCGTTGAATGATGGATCTAAAAAAAACAAGAGTCTAAAGGGTCAAAATATAGAACCCGGGGTCCAAATCCCAAATAGGGATCTGATCGGCATGGCGTTCACACGTCCGACACAACCAGGTGGGTTAAAGTGACGTGTGCTAACTGACGGAATCAATTTGGATTCCCGGATTGGGTTGGGCGTGAAATGAGGATCTAAAAAAAACCTGAGTCTAAAGGGTCAAAACACACAACCCGAGGTCCAAAATCCCATATGGGGATCTGATCGGCGTGCCATTCGCTCCGACACGACCGCGTGGGTGAAAGTGATGTGTTCGAACTGACGGAATCCAATTTGGATTCACGGATTAGGTTGGGTGTTGAAATGAAGGATCTAAAATAAACCCGAGTCTAAAGGGTCAAAATACAGAACCCGGAGTCCAAAATCCCAAATAGGGATCTGATCGGCGTGCCGTTCGCTCCGACACGACCGGGTGGGTTAAAGTGACGTGTGCGAACTGACGGAATCCAATTTGCATTCCCGGATTGGGTTGGGCGTTGAAATGACGGATCTAAAAAAAACCTGAGTCTAAAGGGTCAAAACACACAACCCGGGGGTCCAAAATCCCAAATAGGGATCTGATCGGCGTGCCGTTCGCTCCGACACGACCGGGTGGGTGAAAGTGACGTGTAGGAACTGACGGAATCCGATTTGGATTCCCGGATTGGGTTTGGCGTTGAAATGACGGATCTAAAAAAACCAGAGTCTAAAGGGTCAAATATAGAACCCAGGGTCCAAAATCCCAATAGGGATCTGATCGGCGTGCCGTTCACTCCGACACGACCAGGTGGGTTAAAGTGACGTGTGCGAACTGACGGAATCCAATTTGGATTCCCGGATTGGGTTGGCGTTGAAATGACGGATCTAAAAAAAACCTGAGTCTAAAGGGTCAAAACACACAACCCGGGGTCCAAATCCCAATAGGGATCTGATCGGCGTGCCGTTCGCTCCGACACGACTGGGGTGTGAAAGTGATGTGTGCGAACTGACGGAATCCATTTGGATTCCCAGATAGGTTGGATGCTGAAATGACGGATCTAAAATAAACCAGAGTCTAAAGGGTCAAAATACAGAACCCGGGGTCCAAAATCCCAAATAGGGATCTGATCGGCGTGAAGTTCGCTCCGACACGACCGGGTGGGTTAAAGTGACGTGTGCGAACTGACAGAATCCAATTTGCATTCCCGGATTGGGTTGGTCGTTGAAATGACGGATCTAAAAAAAACCTGAGTCTAAAGGGTCAAAATACACAACCCGGGGTCCAAAATCCCAAATAAGGATCGATCGGCGTGCCGTTCGCTCCGACACGACCGGGTGGGTGAAAGTGATGTGTGCAAACTGACGGAATCCGATTTGGATTCCCGATTGGGTTGGGCGTTGAAATGACGATCTAAAAAACAAGAGTCTAAAGGGTCAAAATACAGAACCCGGGGGTCCAAAATCCCAATAGGGATCTGATCGGCATGCGCGTTCACTCCGACACAACCGGTGGGTTAAAGTGACGTGTGCTAACTGACGGAATCCAATTTGGATTCCCGGATTGGGTTGGGCGTTGAAATGACGGATCTAAAAAAAACCTGAGTCTAAAGGTCAAAACACACAACCCGGAGGTCCAAAATCCCAAATGGGGATCTGATCGGCGTGCCATTCGCTCCGACGACCGGGTGGGTGAAAGTGATGTGTTCGAACTGACGGAATCCAATTTGGATTCCCAGATTAGGTTGGATGCTGAAATGACGGATCTAAAATAAACCAGAGTCTAAAGGTCAAAATACAGAACCCGGGGTCCAAAATCCCAAATAGGGATCTGATCGGCGTGCCGTTCGCTCGACACGACCGGGTGGGTTAAAGTGACGTGTGCGAACTGACGGAATCCAATTTGCATTCCCGGATTGGGTTGGTCGTTGAAATGACGGATCTAAAAAAAACCTGAGTCTAAAGGGTCAAAATACACAACCCGGGGGTCCAAAATCCCAAATAGGGATCTGATCGGCGTGTCGTTCGCTCCGACACGACCGGGTGGGTGAAAGTGACTTGCAAACTGACGGAATCCGATTTGGATTCCCGGATTGGGTTGGGCGTTGAAATGACGGATCTAAAAAAAACTGGAGTCTAAAGGGTCAAAATACATAACCCGGAGGTCCAAAAACCCAAATAGGGGTCTGATCGGCGTGTCGTTCGCTCCGACACGACCGGGTGGGTTAAAGTGACATGTGCGAACTGACATAATCCAATTTGGATTCCCATATTGGGTTGGGCGTTGAAATGACGGATCTGAAAAAAACCTGAGTCTAAAGGGTCAAAACACAAAACCCGGGGGTCCAAAATCCCAATAGGGATGATCGGCGTGTCGTTCGCTCCGACACGACCAGGTGGGTGAAAGTGACGTGTGCGAACTGACGAATCCAATTTGGATTCCCGATTGGGTTGGGCGTTGAAATGACGGATCTAAAAAAAACGGAGTCTAAAGGGTCAAAATACATAACCCGGAGGTCCAAAACCCCAATAGGGGTCTGATCGGCGTGTCCGTTCGCTCCGACACGACCGGGTGGGTTAAGTGACTGTGCGAACTGACATAATCCAATTTGGATTCCCATATTGGTTTGGGCGTTGAAATGACGGATCTGAAAAAAACCTGAGTCTAAAGGGTCAAAACACACAACCCGGGGTCCAAAATCCCAAATAGGATATGATCGGCGTGCTCGTTCGCTCCGACACGACCAGGTGGGTGAAAGTGACGTGTGCGAACTGACGGAATCCAATTTGGATTCCCAGATTAGGTTGGATGCTGAAATGACGGATCTAAAAAAACCCGAGTCTAAGGGTCAAAATACAAACCCGGGGGTCCAAAATCTCAAATAGGGGTCTGATCGGCGTGCCGTTCACTCCGACACGACCGGGTGGGTTAAAGTGACGTGTGCGAACTGACAGAATCCAATTTGGATTCCCAAATTGGGTTGGGCGTTGAAATGACGAATCTTAAAAAAACCTGAGTCTAAGGGTCAAAAACACTCAACCTTGGGTCCAAAATCCCAAATAGGGATCTGATCGGCGTGTCGTTCGCTCTGACACGACCGGTTGGTGAAAGTGACGTGTGTGCGAACTGACGGAATTCAATTTGGATTCCCAGATTGGGTTGGGCGTTAAAATGACGGATCTAAAAAAACCGGAGTCTAAAGGGTCAAAATACAGAACCCGGTGGTCCAAAAATCCAAAATAGGGATTTGATCGGCGTGCCGTTCGTTCGACACGACCGGTGGGTGAAAGTGATGTGTGCGAACTGACGAATCCCCTTTGGATTCCCGGTTTGGGTTGGGCATTGAAATGACAGATCTAAAAAACCTAAGTCTAAAGGGTCAAAACACCAACCCGGGGTCCAAAATCCAAATAGGGATCTGATCGGCGTGCCGTTCACTCCGACACGACCGGTGGTGAAAGTGACGTGTGCGAACTGACGGAATCCGACTTGGATTCCCGGATTGGGTTGGGCGTTGAAATGAGATCTAAAAAAAACCTGAGTCTAAAGGGTCAAAATACACACCCGGGGTTCCAAAATCCAAAATAGGATCTGATCGGCGTGCCGTTCGGTCCGACACGACCGGGTGGGTTAAGTGACGTGTGCGAACTGACGGAATCCAATTTGGATTCCCGGATTGGTTGGGCGTTGAAATGACGGATCTAAAAAAACCTGAGTCTAAAGGTCAAAATACATAACCCGGGGGTCCAAAACCCAAATAGGGATCTGATCGGCATGCCGTTCGCTCCGACACGACCGGGTGGGTTAAAGTGACGTGTGCGAACTGACGGAATCCAATTTGGATCCCAGATTGGTTGGGCGTTGAAATGACGGATCTAAAAAAACCGGAGTCTAAAGGGTCAAAATACAGAACCCGGGGTCCAAAATCCCAAATAGGGATCTGATTGGCGTGTCGTTCACTCCGACACGACCGGGTGGGTTAAAGTGACGTGTGCGAACTGACAGAATCCAATTTGGATTCCCGGATTGGGTTGGGCGTTGAAATGACGAATCTAAAAAAAACCTGAGTCTAAAGGGTCAAAACACACAACCTTGGGGTCCAAAATCCCAAATAGGGATCTGATCGGCGTGTCGTTCGCTCTGACACGAACGGGTTGGTGAAAGTGACGTGTGCGAACTGACGGAATTCAATTTGGATTCCCAGATTGGGTTGGGCGTTAAAATGACGGATCTAAAAAAAACTGGAGTCTAAAGGGTCAAAATACAGAACCCGGTGGTCCAAAATCCAAATAGGGATTTGATCAGTGTGCCGTTTGGTCTGACACGACCGGGTGGGTTAAAGTGACGTGCGGATTGGTTGGGCGTTGAAATGACGGATCTAATAAAAACCTGAGTCTAAAGGTCAAAATACAACCTTGGGTCCAAAAACCCAAATAGGGATCTGATCGGCATGCCGTTCGCTCCGACACGACAGGGTGGTTAAAGTGATGTGTGCGAACTGACGGAATCCAATTTGTATTCCCGATTAGGTTGAACGTGAAATGACGGATCTAAAAAACACCCGAGTCTAAAGGGTCAAATACAGAACCCGTGGTCCAAAATCCCAAATAGGGATTTGATCAGTGTGCCGTTTGGTCCGACACGACCGGGTGGGTTAAAGTGACGTGTACGAACTGACGGAATCCAATTTGGAATCCCGGATTGGGTTGGCGTTGAAATGACGGATCTAAAAAAACCTGAGTCTAAACGGTCAAAATACAACCCGGGGGTCCAAAAACCCAAATAGGGATCTGATCGGCATGCCGTTCGCTCCGACACGACAGGGTGGTTAAAGTGATGTGTGCGAACTGACGGAATCCAATTTGTATTCCCGATTAGGTTGAACGTTGAAATGACGGATCTAAAAAAAATCTGAGTCTAAAGGGTCAAAACACACCCGGGGTCCAAAATCCCAATAGGGATCTGATCGGCGTGCCGTTCGCTCCGACACGACCGGGTGGGTGAAAGCGACGTGTGCGAACTGACGGAATCCAATTTGGATTCCCGGATTAGGTTGGGTGTTGAAATGATGGATCTAAAATAAACCCGAGTCTAAAGGGTCAAAATACAGAACCCGGGGTTCAAAATCCCAAATAGGGATCCGATCAGTGTGCCGTTTGGTCCGACACGACCGGGTGGGTTAAAGTGACGTGTACGAACTGACGGAATCCAATTTGGATTCCCGGATTGGGTTGGGCGTTGAAATGACGGATCTAAAAAAAACTTGAGTCTAAACGGTCAAAATACATAACCCGGGGGTCCAAAAACCCAATAGGGATCTGATCGGCATGCCGTTCGCTCCGACACGACAGGGTGGGTTAAAGTGACGTGTGCGAACTGACGGAATCCAATTTGGATACCCGGATTGGGTTGGGCGTTGAAATGACGGATCTAAAAAGAACCTGAGTCTAAAGGGTGAAAACATAGAACCCAGGGGTCTAAAATCCCAAAATGGGATCTGATCGGCATTTCGTTCGCTCCGACACAACTGGGTTGGTAAAAGTGACGTGTGAGAACTGACGGAATACAATTTGGATTCCCGGATTGGGTTGGGCGTTGAAATGACAGATCTAAAAAAACCTGAGTCTAAAGGGTCAAAACACACAACCCGGGGGTCCAAAATTCCAAATAGAGATCTGATCGGCGTGCCGTTCACTCCGACACGACCGGGTGGGTGAAAGTGACGTGTGCGAACTGACGGAATCCGACTTGGATTCCCGGATTGGGTTGGGCGTTGAAATGACGGATCTAAAAAAAACCCGAGTCTAAAGGGTCAAAATACATAACCCGGGGTTCCAAAATCCCAAATAGGGATCTGATCGGTGTACCGTTTGGTCCGACACGACCGGGTGGGTTAAAGTGACGTGTACGAACTTACGGAATCCAATTTGGATTCTCGGACTGGGTTGGGCGTTGAAATGACGGATCTAATAAAAACTTGAGTCTAAACGGTCAAAATACATAACCCGGGGTCCAAAAACCCAAATAGGGATCTGATCGGCAAGCCGTTCGCTCCGACACGACCGGGTGGGTTAAAGTGACGTGTGCTAACAGACGGAATGCAATTTGGATACCCGGATTGGGTTGGGCGTTGAAATGACGGATCTAAAAAAACCTGAGTCTAAATGGTCAAAATACAGAACCCGGGGGTCCAAAATCCCAAATAGGGATCTGATCGGCGTGCCGTTCACTCCGACACGACCGGGTGGGTGAAAGTGACGTGTGCAAACTGACGGAATCCGATTTGGATTTCCTGATTGGGTTGGGTGTTGAAATGACGGATCTAAAAAAAACCGGAGTCTAAAGGGTCAAAATACATAACCCGGGGGTCCAAAATCCCAAATAGGGGTCTGATCGGCGTGCCGTTCGCTCCGAGACGACCGGGGTGGGTTAAAGTGACATGTGCGAACTGACAAAATCCAATTTGGATTCCCAGATGGGTTGGGCGTTGAAATGACGGATCTAAAAAAAACCTAAGTCTAAAGGGTTAAAACACACAACCCGGGGGTCCAAAATCCCAAATAGGGATCTGATCGGCGTGCCGTTCGCTACGACACGACCGGATGGGTGAAAGAACGTGTGCAACTGACGGAATCCATTTGTATTCCCGATTAGGTTGGGTGGTTGAAATGACGGATCTAAAAAACAACAGTCTAAAGGGTCATAATACAGAACCCGGGGTCCAAAATCCCAAATAGGGATCTGATCGGGGGGCCGTTCACTCCGACACGACTGTGTGGGTTAAAGTGACGTGTGCGAACTGACGGAATCGAATTTGGATTCCCGGATTAGGTTGGGCGTTGAAATGACGGATCTAAAAAAAACCTGAGTCTAAAGGGTCAAAACACACAACCCGGGGGTCCAAAATCCCATACAGGGATCTGATCGGCGTGCCGTTCGCTCCGACACGACCGGGTGGGTGAAAGTGACGTCTGCGAACTGACGGAATCCGATTTGGATTCCCGGATTGGGTTGGGCGTTGAAATGATGGATCTAAAAAAAACCAGAGTCTAAAGGGTCAAAATATAGAACCCGGGGGTCCAAAATCCCAAATAGGGATCTGATCGGCGTGCCGTTCACTCCGACACCACCAGGTGGGTTAAAGTGACGTGTGCGAACTGACGGAATACAATTTGGATACCCGATTGGGTTGGGCGTTGAAATGACGGATCTAAAAAAATCTGAGTCTAAGGGTCAAAACACACAACCCGGGGTCCAAAATCCCAAATAGGATCTGATCGGCGTGCCGTTCGCTCCGACACGACCGGTGGGTGAAAGTGACGTGTGCGAACTGACGGAATCCAATTTGATTCCCGGATTAGGTTGGGTGTTGAAATGACGGATCTAAAATAAACCCGAGTCTAAAGGGTCAAAATACAGAACCCGGGGGTCCAAAATCCCAAATAGGGATCTGATTGGCGTGTCGTTCACTCCGACACGACCGGGTGGGTTAAAGTGACGTGTGCGAACTGACAGAATCCATTTGGATTCCGGATTGGTTGGGCGTTGAAATGACGAATCTAAAAAAAACCTGAGTCTAAAGGTCAAACACTCAACCTTGGGTCCAAAATCCCAAATAGGGATCTGATCGGCGTGTCGTTCGCTCTGACACGACCGGGTTTGGTGAAAGTGACGTGTGCGAACTGACGGAATTCAATTTGGATTCCCAGATTGGTTGGCGTTAAAATGACGGATCTAAAAAAACCGGAGTCTAAAGGTCAAAATACAGACCCCGTGGTCCAAAATCCCAAATAGGGATTGATCGGCGTGCCGTTCGCACCGACACCACCGGGTGCGTGAAAGTGATGTGTGCGAGCTGACGGAATCCGCTTTGGATTCCCGATTGGGTTGGGCATTGAAATGACAGATCTAAAAAAAACCTAAGTCTAAAGGTCAAAACACAAACCCGGGGTCCAAAATCCCAAATAGGGATCTGATCGGCATGCCGTTCGCTCCGACACGACCGGTGGGTGAAAGTGATGTGTGCGAACTGACGGAATCCAATTTGGATTCCCGGATTAGGTTGGGTGTTGAAATGACGGATCTAAAATAAACCCGAGTCTAAAGGGTCAAAATACAGAACCCGGGGTCCAAAATCCCAAATAGGGATCCGATCAGTGTGCCGTTTGGTCCGACACAACCGGGTGGGTTAAAGTGACGTGTACGAACTGACGGAATCCAATTTGGATTCCCGGATTGGGTTGGGCGTTGAAATGACGGATCTAAAAAAAACCTGAGTCTAAACGGTCAAAATACATAACCAGGGGGTCCAAAAACTCAAATAGGGATCTGATCGGCGTGCCGTTTGCTCCGACACGACAGGGTGGGTTAAAGTGACGTGTGCGAACTGACGGAATCCAATTTGGATACACTGATTGGGTTAGGCGTTGAAATGATCGGCGTGTTGTTCGCTCCGACACGACCGGCTGGGTTAAAGTGACGTGTGCAAACTGACGGAATCCGATTTGGATTTCCTGATTGGGTTGGGCGTTGAAATGACGGATCTAAAAAAAACTGGAGTCTAAAGGGTCAAAATACATAACCCGGGGGTCCAAAACCCAAATAGGGATCTGATCGGCGTGCCGTTCGCTCCGACACGACCGGGTGGGTTAAAGTGACATGTGCGAACTGACAAAATCCAATTTGGATTCCCATTGGTTTAGGCATTGAAATGACGGATCTAAAAAAAAACCTAAGTCTAAAGGGTTAAAACACACAACCCGGGGTCCAAAATCCCAATAGGGATCTGATCGGCGTGCCGTTCGCTACGACACGACCGGATGGTTTAAAGAAACGTGTGTGCGAACTGACGGAATCCAATTGTATTCCCGGATTAGGTTGGGTGTTGAAATGACGGATCTAAAATAAACACGAGTCTAAAGGGTCATAATACAGAACCCGGGGGTCCAAAATCCCAAATAGGGATCTGATCGGCGTGCCGTTCACTCCGACACGATTGGGTGGGTTAAAGTGAAGTGTGCGAACTGACGGAATCGAATTTGGATTCCCGGATTAGGTTGGGCATTGAAATGACGGATCTAAAAAAAACCTGAGTCTAAGGGTCAAAACACACAACCGGGGGTCCAAAATCCCAAATAGGGATCTGATCGGCGTGCCGTTCGCTCCGACACGACCGGGTGGGTGAAAGTGACGTGTGCGAACTGACGGAATCGAATTTGGATTCCCGATTAGGTTGGGCGTTGAAATGACGGATCTAAAAAAAACCTAAGTCTAAAGGGTTAAAACACACAACCCGAGGGTCCAAAATCCCAAGAGGGATCTGATCGGCGTGCCGTTCGCTACGACACGACCGGATGGGTGAAAGAAACGTGTGCGAACTGACGGAATCCAATTTGGATTCCCGGATTAGGTTGGTGTTGAAATGACGGATCTAAAAAAAACCTGAGTCTAAAGGGTCAAAACACACACCCGGGGGTCCAAAATCCCAAATAGGGATCTGATCGATGCGCTGTTCGCTCCGACACGACCGGGTTGGTGAAAGTGACGTGTGCGAACTGACGGAATTCAATTTGGTTTCCCAGATTGTGTTGGGCGTTGAAATGATGGATCTAAAAAAACCGAGTCTAAAGGGTCAAAATACAGAACCCGGGGGTCCAAAATCCCAAATAGGATCTGATCGGCGTGCCGTTCGCTCTGACACGACCAGGTGGGTGAAGGTGACGTGTGCGAACTGACGGAATCGAATTTGGATTCCCGGATTAGGTTGGGCGTTGAAATGACGGATCTAAAAAAAACCTAAGTCTAAAGGGTTAAAACACACAACCCGAGGGTCCAAAATCCCAAAGAGGGATCTGATCGGCGTGCCGTTCGCTACGACACGACCGGATGGGTGAATGTGACGTGTGCAAACTGACGGAATCCGATTTGGATTTCCTGATTGGGTTGGGCGTTGAAATGACGGATCTAAAAAAAAACCGAGTCTAAATGGTCAAAATACAGAACCCGGGGGTCCAAAAACCCAAATAGGGGTCTGATCGCGTGCCGTTCGCTCCGACACGTTTGGGTGGGTTAAAGTGACGTGTGCGAACTGACGGAATCGAATTTGGATTCCCGGATTAGGTTGGGCGTTGAAATGACGGATCTAAAAAAAACCTGAGTCTAAAGGGTCAAAACACACAACCCGGGGTCCAAAATCGCATATAGGATCTGATCGGCGTGCCGTTCGCTCCGACATGACCGGGTGGGTGAAAGTGACGTGTGCGAACTGACGGAATCCAATTTGGATTCCCGGATTAGTTTGGGTGTTGAAATGACGGATCTAAAATAAACCCGATTCTAAAGGGTGAAAATACAGAACCCGGGGGTCCAAAATCCCAAATAGGGATCTGATCGGCGTGCCGTTCGCTCCGACACGACCGGTGGGTTAATGTGACGTGTGCGAACTGACAGAATCCAATTTGCATTCCCGGATTGGGTTGGGTGTTGAAATGATGGATCTAAAAAAAACCTAAGTCTAAAGGGTCAATATACACAACCCAGGGTCCAAAATCCCAAATGGGGATCTGATCGGCGTGCCGTTCGCTCCGACACGACCGGGTTGGTGAAAGTGACGTGTGCAAACTGACGGAATCCGATTTGGATTCCCGATTGGGTTGGGCGTTGAAATGATGGATCTAAAAAAAATCGGAGTCTAAATGGTCAAAATATAGAACCCGGGTGTCCAAAATCCAAATAGGGATCTGATCGGCGTGCCGTTCACTCCGACACGACCGGTGGGTGAAAGTGACTTGTGCAAACTGACGGAATCCATTTGGATTCCCGGATTGGGTTGGGCGTTGAAATGACGGATCTAAAAAAAACCTGAGTCTAAAGGGTCAAAACACACAACCCGGGGGTCCAAAATCCCAAATAGGGATCTGATCGGCGTGCCGTTCGCTCCGACACGACCGGTGGGTGAAAGTGACGTGTGTGAACTGACGGAATCCAATTTGGATTCCCGGATTAGGTTGGGTGTTGAAATGACGGATCTAAAATAAACCCGAGTCTAAGGGTCAAAATACAGAACCCGGGGTCCAAAATCTCAAATAGGTATCTGATCGGCGTGTCGTTCGCTCAGACACGACCGGTGGGTTAAAGTGACGTGTGCGAACTGACAGAATCCAATTTTCATTCCCGGATTGGGTTGGGCGTTGAAATGACGGATCTAAAAAAAACCTGAGTCTAAAGGGTCAAAATACCCAACCCGGTGGTCCAAAATCCCAAATAGGGATCTGATCGGCGTGTCGTTCACTCCGACACGACTGGGTGGGTGAAAGTGACGTGTGCAAACTTGCGGAATCCGATTTCGATTCCCGATTGGGTTGGGCGTTGAAATGACGGATCTAAAAAAAACTGGAGTCTAAAGGGTCAAAATACATAACCCGAAGGTCCAAAAACCCAAATAGGGGTCTGATCGGCGTGTTGTTCGCTCTGACACGACCGGGTGGGTTAAAGTGACATGTGCGAATTGACATAATCCATTTGGATTCCCAGATTCGGTTGGGCGTTGAAGTGACGGATCTAAAAAAACATGAGTCTAAAGGTCAAAACACACAACCCGGTGGTCCAAAATCTCAAATAGGGATCTGATCGGAGTGTCGTTCGCTCCGACACGACCGGGTGGGTGAAAGTGACGTGTGCGAACTGACGGAATCCAATTTGGATTCCCAGATTAGGTTGGGTGCTGAAATGACGGATCTAAAATAAACCAGAGTCTAAAGGGTCAAAATACAGAACCCGAGGGTCCAAAATCCCAAATAGGGATCTGATTGGCGTGTCGTTCACTCGGACACGACCGGGTGGGTTAAAGTGACGTGTGCGAACTGACAGAATCTAATTTGGATTCTCGGATTGGGTTGGGAGTTGAAATGACGGATCTAAAAAAAACCTAAGTCTAAAGGGTCAAAACACACAACCTTGGGGTCCAAAATCCCAAACAGGGATCTGATCGGCGTGTCGTTCGCTCTGACACGAACGGGTTGGTGAATGTGACGTGTGCGAACTGACGAATTCAATTTGGATTCCCAGATTGGGTTGGGCGTTAAAATGACGGATCTAAAAAGAACCGGAGTCTAAAGGGTCAAAACAGAACCCGTGGTCCAAAATCCCAAATAGGGATTTATCGGCGTGCCATTCGCTCCGACACCACCGTGGGTGAAAGTGATGTGTGCGAGCTGACGGAATCCGCTTTGATTCCCGATTGGGTTGGGCATTGAAATGACGGATGTAAAAAAAACCTACGTCTAAAGGGTCAAAACACAAACCCGGGGGTCCAAAATCCAAATAGGATCTGATCGGCTTGCCGTTCGCTCCGACACGACCGGGTGGGTGAAAGTGATGTGTGCGACTGACGGAATCCAATTTGTATTCCCGGATTAGGTTGGGCGTTGAAATGACAGATCTAAAAAAAACTGAGTCTAAAGGTCAACACACAACCCGGGGTCCAAAATCCAAAATAGGATCTGATCGCGTGCCGTTCGCTCCGACACGACCGGGTGGGTGAAAGTGACGTGTGCGAACTGACAGAATCCATTTGGATTCCCGATTAGTTGGGTGTTGAATGACGGATCTAAAAAAAACCCGAGTCTAAAGGGTCAAAATACAGAACCCGGGGTCCAAAATCCCAAATAGGGATCCGATCATTGTGCCGTTCGTCCGACACGACCGGGTGGGTTAAAGTGACGTGCGAACTGACGGAAGCCAATTTGGATACCGGATTGGGTTGGACGTTGAAATGACGGATCTAAAAAAACCTGAGTCTAAAGGGTAAAACATAGAACCCAGGGTCTAAAATCCCAAAATGGATCTGATCAGCATTTCGTTCGCTCCGACACAACTGGGTTGGTGAAAGTGACGTGTGCGAACTGACGGAATACAATTTGGATTCCCGGATTGGGTTGGGCGTTGAAATGACAGATCTAAAAAAAACCTGAGTCTAAAGGGTCAAAACACACAACCCGGGGGTCCAAAATTCCAAATAGAGATCTGATCGGCGTGCCGTTCACTCCGACACGACCGGGTGGGTGAAAGTGACGTGTGCGAACTGACGGAATCCGACTTGGATTCCCGGATTGGTTGGCGTTGAAATGACGGATCTAAAAAAACCCGAGTCTAAAGGGTCAAAATACATACCCGGGGTTCCAAAATCCCAAATAGGGATCTGATCGTGTACGTTTGTCCGACACGACCGGGTGGTTAAAGTGACGTGTGCGAACTTACGGAATCCAATTTGGATTCTCGGATTGGGTTGGGCGTTGAAATGACGGATCTATAAAAACCTGAGTCTAAACGGTCAAAATACATACCCGGGGGTCCAAAACCCAAATAGGGATCTGATCGGCGTGCCGTTCGCTCCGACACGACCGGTGGGTTAAAGTGACGTGTGCTAACTGACGGAATGCAATTTGGATTCCGGATTGGTTTGGGCGTTGAAATGACGGATCTAAAAAAAACCTGAGTCTAAATGGTTAAAAACAGAACCCGGGGGTCCAAATCCCAAATAGGGATCTGATCGGCGTGCCGTTCACTCCGACACGACCGGTGTGAAAGTGACGTGTGCGAACTGACGGAATCCGATTTGGATTCCCGATTGGGTTGGGCGTTGAAATGACGGATCTAAAAAAAACCAGAGTCTAAAGGGTCAAATACAGAACCCCGGGGGTCCAAAATCCCAAATAGGGATCTGATCGGCGTTCGTTCCATCCGACACGACCGGGTAGGTTTAAAGTGACGTGTGCGAATTGACAGAATCCAATTTGGATTCCCGATTGGTTGGGTGTTGAAATGACGGATCTAAAAAAACCGAGTCTAAGGGTCAAAACACACAACCTGGGGTCCAAATCCCAATAGGGATCTGATCGGCGTGCCGTTCGCTCCGACACGAACGGGTTGGTGAAAGTGACGTGTGCGAACTGACGGAATCAATTTGGATTCCCAGATTGGTTGGGCGTTAAAATGACGATCTAAAAAACCCGAGTCTAAAGGGTCAAAATACAGAACCCGGTGGTCCAAATCCCAAATAGGGATTGATCGGCGTGCCGTTCGCTCCGACACCACCGGTGGGTGAAAGTGATGTGTGCGAACTGACGGAATCCGCTTTGGATTCCCGATTGGGTTGGGCGTTGAAATGACGGATCTAAAAAAACCTAGTCTAAAGGGTCAAAACCCAAACCCGGGGGTCCAAAATCTCAAATAGGGATCTGATCGGCGTGCCGTTCGCCTCCGACACGACCGGGTGGGTGAAAGTGACGTGTGCGAACTGACGGAATCCAATTTGTATTCCCGGATTAGGTTGGGCGTTGAAATGACGGATCTAAAAAAACCTGAGTCTAAAGGGTCAAAACACACAACCCGGGTCCAAAATCCAAAATAGGGATCTGATCGCGTGCCGTTCGCTCCGACACGACCGGGTGGGTGAAAGTGACGTGTGCGAACTGACAGAATCCAATTTGGATTCCCGGATAGGTTTGGTGTTGAAATGACGGATCTAAATAAACCCAGTCTAAAGGGTCAAATACAGAACCCGGGGTCCAAAATCCCAAATAGGGATCTGATCATTGTGCCGTTTGGTCCGACACGACCGGGTGTGCAAAGTGACGTGTACGAACTGACGGATCCATTTGGATTCCCGATTGGGTTGGGCGTTGAAATGACGGATCTAAAAAAAACCTGAGTCTAAACGGTCCAAAATACATAACCCGGGGGTCCAAAAACTCAAATAGGGATCTGATCGGCGTGCCGTTTGCTCCGACACGACCGGGTGGTTAAAGTGACGTGTGCGAACTGACGAATCCATTTGGATACCCGGATTGGTTAGACGTTGAAATGACGGATCTAAAAAAAACCTGAGTCTAAAGGGGAAAACATAGAACCCAGGGTCCAAAATCCCAAAATGGGATCTGATCGGCGTGTCGTTCGCTCCGACACAACTGGGTTGGTGAAAGTGACGTGTGCGAACTGACGGAATCAATTGGATTCCCGGATTGGGTTGGGCGTTGAAATGACAGATCTAAAAAAAACCTGAGTCTAAAGGGTCAAACCACAACCCGGGGTCCAAATTCCAATAGGATCTGATCGGCGTGCCGTTCACTCCGACACGACCGGGTGGGTGAAAGTGACGTGTGCGAACTGACGGAATCCAATTTGGATTCCCGATTGGGTGGGGCGTTGAAATGACGGATCTAAAAAAAACCCATCTAAAGGGTCAAAATACACTACCCGGTTCCAAAATCCCAATAGGGATCTGATCGGTGTACCGTTTCCGACACGACCGGTGGGTTAAAGTGACGTGTACGAACTTACGGAATCCAATTTGGATTCTCGGATTGGGTTGGGCGTTGAAATGACGGATCTAATAAAAACCTGAGTCTAAACGGTCAAAATACATAACCCGGGGGTCCAAAAACCCAAATAGGGATCTGATCGGCATGTCGTTCGCTCCGACACGACCGGGTGGGTTAAAGTGACGTGTGCGAACTGACGGAATGCAATTTGGATACCCGGATTGGGTTGGGCGTTGAAATGACGGATCTAAAAAAAACCTGAGTCTAAAGGGTTAAAATACAGAACCCGGGGGTCCAAAATCCCAAATAGGGATCTGATCGGCGTGCCGTTCACGCTCCGACACGACCGGGTGGGTGATAGTGACGTGTGCGAACTGACAGAATCCGATTTGATTTCCTGATTGGTTGGGCGTTGAAATGACGGATCTAAAAAAACCGAGTCTAAAGGGTCAAAATACAGAACCCGGGGTCCAAAATCCCAAATAGGGATCTGATTGGCGTGTCGTTCACTTCCGACACGACCGGGTGGTTAAAGTGACGTGTGCGAACTGACAGAATCCAATTTGGATTCCCGATTGGTTGGGTGTTGAAATGAAGAATCTAAAAAAACCTGAGTCTAAGGGTCAAAACACCAACCTTGGTCCAAATCCCAAATAGGGATCTGATCGCGTGTCGTTCGCTCTGACACGAACGGTGGTGAAGTGACGTGTGCGAACTGACGAATTCAATTGGATTCCCAGATTGGTTTGGGCGTTAAAATGACGGATCTAAAAAAAACGGAGTCTAAAGGGTCAAAATACAGAACCCGGTGGTCCAAAATCCCAATAGGGATTTGATCGGCGTGCCGTTCGCTCCGACACCACCGGGTGGGTGAAAGTGATGTGTGCGGCTGACGGAATCCGCTTTGGATTCCCGATTGGGTTGGGCATTGAAATGACAGATCTAAAAAAAACCTGTCTAAAGGTCAAATACACAACCCGGGGTTCAAAATCCCAAATAGGGATCTGATCGCATGCCGTTCGCTCCGACACGACCGGGTGGGGGTGAAAGTGATGTGTGCGAACTGACGGAATCCAATTTGTATTCCCGATTAGGTTGGACGTTGAAATGACGGATCTAAAAAAAACCTGAGTCTAAAGGGTCAAAACACACAACCCGGAAGTCCAAAAACCCAAATAGGGATCTGATCGGTGTACTGTTCGCGCCGACACGACCGGGTGTGTTAAGTGACGTGTGCGAACTGACGGAATCCAATTTGGATTCACGGATAGGGTTGGGCGTTGAAATGACGGATCTAAAAAAAACCTGAGTCGAAAGGGTCAAAACACACAACCCCGAGGACCAAAATCCCAAATAGGGATCTGATCGGCGTGCCGTTCGTTCCCACATGACCGGGTGGTGAATATGACGTGTGCGAACTGACGGAATCCAATTTGGATTCCCGGATTGGGTTGGGCGTTGAAATGACGGATCTAAAGGAAACCTCAGTCTAAAGGGTCAGAATACAGAACCCGGGGGTCCAAAATCCCAATAGGGATCTGATCGGCGTGTCGTTCGCTCCGACACGACCGGGTGGGTTAAAGTGACGTGTGCGAACTGACCGAATCCAATTTGGATTCACGGATTGGGTTGGGCGTTGAAATGACGGATCTAAAAAAAACCTGAGTCTAAAGGGTCAAAATACAGAAGCCGGGGGTCCAAAATCCCAAATAGGGATCTATTCGGCGTGCCGTTCACTCTGACACGACCGGGTGGCTGAATGTGACGTGTGTAAACTGACGAAATCCGATTTGGATTCCCGGATTGCGTTGGGCGTTGAAATGACGGATCTAAAAAAAACCTGAGTCTAAAGGGTAAAAATACATAACCCGGGGGTCCAAAAACCCAAATAGGGATTTGATCGGCGTGTCGTTCGCTCCGACACGACCGGGTGGGTTAAAGTGACATGTGCGAACTGACAGAATCCAATTTGGATTCCCGGAATAAGTTGGGCGTTGAAATGACGGATCTAAAAAAAACCTGAGTCTAAAGTGTCAAAACACACAACCCGGGGGTCCAAAATCCCAAATAGGGATCTGATCATCGTGTCGTTCGCTCTGATACGACCAGGTTAGTGAAAGTGACGTGTGCGAACTGACGGAATTCAATTGGATTCCCAGATTGGGTTGGGTGTTGAAATGACGGATCTAAAAAAAACCGGAGTCTAAAGGGTCAAAATACCGAACCCGGGGGTCCAAAATCCCAAATAGGGATTTGATCGGCGTGCCGTTCGCTCCGACACGACCGGGGCGGTGAAAGTGATGTGTGCGAGCTGATGGAATCCGCTTTGGATTCCCTAAAAAAAACCTGAGTCTAAAGGGTCAAAACACACAACCCGGGGGTCCAAAATCCCAAATAGGGATCTGATCGGCCTGTCGTTCGCTCCGACACGACCGGGTGGGTGAAAGTGATGTGTGCGAACTGACGGAATCCAATTTGTATTCCCGGATTAGGTTGGACGTTGAAATGACGGATCTAAAAGAACCTCAGTCTGAAGGGTCAAAATCCAGAACCCGGGGGTCCAAAAACCAAATAGGGATTTGATCGGTGTACTGTTCGCGCCGACACGACCGGGTGTGTTAAAGTGACGTGTGCGAACTGACGGAATCCAATTTGGATTCCCGGATAGGGGTGGGCGTTGAAATGACGATCTAAAAAAAACCTGAGTCTAAAGGTCAAAACACACAACCCCGGGGACCAAAATACCAAATACGGACTTGATCGGCGTGCCGTTCGCTCCGACACGACCGGGTCGGTGAATATGATGTGTGCGAACTGACGGAATCCAATTTGGATTCCCGTATTGGGTTGGGCGTTGAAATGACGGATCTAAAAGAAACCTCAGTCTAAAGGGTCAAAATACAGAACCAGGGGGTCCAAAATCCCAAATAGGGATCTGATCAGCGTGTCGTTCGCTCCGACACGACCGGGTGGGTGAAAGTGACGTGTGCGAACTGACAGAATCCAATTTGGATTCCCGGGTTGGGTTGGGCGTTGAAATGACGGATCTAAAAAAAACCTGAGTCTATAGGGTCAAAATACAGAACCCGGGGGTCCATAATCCCAAATAGGGATCTGATCGGCGTGCCGTTCGCTCTGACACGACCGGGTGGGTGAAAGTGACGTGTGCAAACTGACGGAATTCGATTTGGATTCCCGATTGAGTTGGGCGTTGAAATGACGGATCTAAAAAAAACCTGAGTCTAAGGGTCAAAATACATATACCGGGGGTCCAAAAACCCAAATAGGGATTTGATCGGCGTGCCGTTCGCTCCGACACGACCGGGTGGGTTAAAGTGACATGTGCGAACAGACGAATCAATTTAGATTCCCGGATTGGGTTGGGCGTTGAAATGACGGATCTAAAAAAAACCTGTGTCTAAAGGGTCAAAACACAACCCGGGGTCCAAAATCCCAAATAGGGATCTGATCGGCGTGTCGTTCGCACTGACACGACCGGGTGGTGAAAGTGACGTGTGCGAACTGACGGATTTCAATTTGGATTCCAATTGCATTGGGCGTTGAAATGACGGATCTAAAAAAACCAGAGTCTAAAGGGTCAAAATACAGAACACGGGGGTCCAAAATCGCAAATAGGGATTTGATCGGCGTGCCGTTCGCTCGACACACACGACCGGGTGGGTGAAAGTGATGTGTGCGAACTGACGGAATCCGCTTTGGATTCCCGCATTGGGTTGGGCATTGAAATGACAGATCTAAAAAATACCTGAGTCTAAAGGGTCAAAACACACAACCCGGGGTCCAAAATCCCAATAGGGATCTGATCGACGTGCCGTTCGCTCCGACACGATCGGGTGGGTGAAAGTGATGTGTGCGAACTGACGGAATCCAATTTGTATTACCGGATTTGGTTGGACATTGAAATGACGGATCTAAAATAACCCGAGTCTAAAGGGTCAAAATACAGAACCCGGGGTCCAAAAACCCAAATAGGGATCCGATCGGTGTACTGTTCGCGCCAACACGACCGGGTGTGTTAAGGTGACGTGTGCGAACTGACGGAATCCAATTTGGATTCCCGGATTGGTTGGGCGTTGAAATGACGGATCTAAAAAAAACCTGAGTCTAAAGGGTCAAAACACACAACCCCGGGGATCAAAATCCCAAATAGGGATCTGATCGGCGTGTCATTCGCTCCGACACGACGGGTGGGTTAGAGTGACGTGTGCGAACTGAGAAATCCATTTGAATTCACGGATTGGGTTGTGCGTTGAAATGACGGATCTAAAAAAAACCTGAGTCTATAGGGTCAAAATACAGAACCCGGGGGTCCAAAATCCCAAATAGGGATCTGATCGGCGCAGTTCGCTCTGACACGACCGGTGGGTTGAAGTGACGTGTGCCAACTGACGGAATTCGATTTGGATTCCCGGATTGGGTTGGGCGTTGAAATGACGGATCTAAAAAAACCTGAGTCTAAAGGGTCAAAATACATAAACCGGGCGTCCAAAAACCCAAATAGGGATTTGATCGGCATGCTGTTCGCTCCGACACGACCGGGTGGGTTAAAGTGACATGTGCGAACTGACAGAATTCAATTTAGATTTCGGAATTGAGTTAGGCGTTTAAATGACGGATCTAAAAAAAACCTGAGTCTAAAGGGTCAAAACACACAACCCGGGGTCCAAAATCGCAAATAGGGATTGATCGGCGTGCCGTTCGCTCTGACACGACCGTGGGTGAAAGTGACGTGTGCGAACTGACAGAATCGAATTTGGATTCCCGGATTAGGTTGGCCGTTGAAATGACGGATCTAAAAAAAACCTGAGTCTAAAGGGTCAAAATACAGAACCCGGGGGTCCAAAATCCCAAATAGGGATCTGATCGGCGTGCCGTTCGCTTCGACACGACCGTGTGGGTGAAAGTGACGTGTGCAAACTGACGGAATCCGATTTGGATTTCCTGATTGGGTTGGGCGTTGAAATGACGGATCTAAAAAAAACCGGAGTCTAAATGGTCAAAATACATAACCCGGGGGTCCAAAAACCCAAATAGGGGTCTGATCGGCGTGCCGTTCGCTCCGACACGACCGGGTGGGTTAAAGTGACATGTGCGAACTGACAGAATCCAATTTGGATTCCCAGATTGGGTTGGGCGTTGAAATGACGGATCTAAAAAAAACCTAAGTCTAAAGGGTTAAAACACACAACCCGGGGGTCCAAAATCCCAAATAGGGATCTGATCGGCGTGCCGTTCGCTACGACACGACCGGATGGGTGAAAGAAACGTGTGCGAACTGACGGAATCCAATTTGGATTCCCGGATTAGGTTGGGTGTTGAAATGACGGATCTAAAATAAACCCGAGTCTAAAGGGTAAAAATACAGAACCCGGGGGTCCAAAATCCCAAATAGGGATCTGAACGGCGTGCCGTTCACTCCGACACGACTGGGTGGGTTAAAGTGATGTGTGCGAACTAACAGAATCGAATTTGGATTCCCGGATTAGGTTGGGCGTTGGAATGACGGATCTAAAAAAACCTGAGTCTAAAGGGTCAAAACACACAACCCGGGGGTCCAAAATCCCATATAGGGATCTGATCGGCGTGTCGTTCGCTCCGACACGACCGGTGGGTGAAAGTGACGTGTGCGAACTGACGGAATCCAATTTGGATTCCCGGATTAGGTTATGTGTTGAAATGACGGATCTAAAATAAACCCGAGTCTAAAGGGTCAAAATACAGAACCCGGGGTCCAAAATCCCAATAGGGATCTGATCGGCGCGCCGTTCGCTCCGACACGACCGGGTGTGTTAAGTCATGTGTGCGAACTGACAGAATCCAATTTGCATTCCCGGATTGGGTTGGGCGTTGAAATGATGGATCTAAAAAAACCTGAGTCTAAAGGTCAAAATACAAAACCCGGGGGTCCAAAATCCCAAATAGGGATCTGATTGGCGTGCCGTTCACTCCGACACGACCGGGTGGGTGAAAGTGACGTGTGCAAACTGACGGAATCCGATTTGGATTCCCGGATTGGGTTGGGCGTTGAAATGATGGATCTAAAAAAAACCGGGGTCTAAAGGGTCAAAATATAGAACTCGGGGGTCAAAAATCCCAAATAGGATCTGATCGGCGTGCCGTTCACTCCGACACGACCGGGTGGGTTAAAGTGACATGTGCGAACTGACGGAAAACAATTTGGATTCCCAGATTGGGTTGGGCGTTGAAATGATGGATGTAAAAAAAACTGAGTCTAAAGGGTCAAAACACACAACCCGGGGGTCCAAAAACCAAATAGGGATTTGATCGGCGTGCCGTTCGCTCCGACACGACCGGCTGAGTTAAAGTGACATGTGCGAACTGACAGAATCCAATTTGGATTCCCGGATTAGGTTCGGCGTTGAAATGACGGATCTAAAAAAAACCTGAGTCTAAAGGGTCAAAACACACAACCCGGGGGTCCAAAATCCCATATAGGGATCTGATCGGCGTGTCGTTCGCTCCGACACGACCGGGTGGGTGAAAGTGACGTGTGCGAACTGACGGAATCCAATTTGGATTCCCGGATTAGGTTGGGTGTTGAAATGACGGATCTAAAATAAACTAGAGTCTAAAGGGTCAAAACACACAACCCGGGGGTCCAAAATCCCAAATAGGGATCTGATCGGCGTGCCGTTCGCTCCGACACGACCGGGTGGGTTAAAGTGACGTGTGCGAACTAACAGAATCCAATTTGCATTCCCGGATTGGGTTGGGCGTTGAAATGACGGATCTAAAAAAAACCTGAGTCTAAAGGGTCAAAATACACAACCCGGGCTCCAAAATCCCAAATAGGGAACTGATCTCGCGTGCCGTTCGCTCCCACGACCGGGTGGGTGAAAGTGACGTGTGCAAACTGACGGAATCCGATTTGGATTCCCGGATTGGGTTGGGCGTTGAAATGATGGATCTAAAAAAACTGGAGTCTAAAGGGTCAAATATAGAACCCGGGGGTCCAAAATCCTAAATAGGGATCTGATCGCGTGCCGTTCACTCCGACACGACCGGGTGGTTTAAAGTGACGTGTGCGAACTGACGAAAACAATTTGGATTCCCATATTGGGTTGGGCGTTGAAATGATGGATGTAAAAAAAACTGAGTCTAAAGGGTCAAAACACACAACCCGGGGTCCAAAAACCCAAATAGGATTTGATCGGCGTGGCGTTCGCTCCGACACGACCGGCTGGGTTAAAGTGACATGTGCGAACTGACAGAATCCAATTGGATTCCCGGATTAGGTTCGGCGTTGAAATGACGGATCTAAAAAAAACCTGAGTCTAAAGGGTCAAAACACACACCCGGGGGTCCAAAATCCCATATAGGGATCTGATCGGCGTGCCGTTCGCTCCGACACGACCGGTGTGGGTGAAAGTGACGTGTGCGAACTGACGGAATCCAATTTGGATTCCCGGATTAGGTTGGGTGCTGAAATGACGGATCTAAAATAAACTAGAGTCTAAAGGGTCAAAACACACAACCCGGGGTCCAAAATCCCAAATAGGGATCTGATCGGCGTGCCGTTCGCTCCGACACGACCGGTGGTTAAAGTGACGTGTGCGAACTAACAGAATCCAATTTGCATTCCCCGATTGGGTTGGCGTTGAAATGACGGATCTAAAAAAAACCTGAGTCTAAAGGGTCAAAATACAGAACCCGGGGTCCAAAATCCCAAATAGGGAACTGATCGGCGTGCCGTTCGCTCCGACACGACCGGGTGGGTGAAAGTGACGTTGCAAACTGACGGAATCCGATTTGGATTCCCGGATTGGGTTGGGCGTTGAAATGATGGATCTAAAAAAACTGGAGTCTAAAGGGTCAAAATATAGAACCCGGGGTCCAAAATCCTAAATAGGGATCTGATCGGCGTGCCGTTCACTCCGACACGACCGGTGGGTTAAAGTGACGTGTGTGAACTGACGGAATACAATTTGGATTCCCGGATTGGGTTGGGCGTTGAAATGACGGATCTAAAAAAAACCTGAGTCTAAAGGGACAAAACCACAACCCGGGGGTCCAAAAACCCAAATAGGGATTTGATCGGCGTGCCGTTCGCTCCGACACACGACCGGGTGGGTTAAAGTGACATGTGCGAACTGACAGAATCCAATTTGGATTCCCGGATTAGGTTCGGCGTTGAAATGACGGATCTAAAAAAAACCTGAGTCTAAAGGGTCAAAACAGAGAACCCAGGGGTCCAAAATCCCAAATAGGGATCTGATCGGCGTGTCGTTCGCTCTGAGACGACCGGGTTAGTGAATGAGTGACGTGTGCGAACTGACTTAATTCAATTTGGATTCCTAGATTGGGTTGGGCGTTGAAATGACGGATCTAAAAAAACCGGAGTCTAAAGGGTCAAAATACAGAACCCGGGGTCCAAAATCCCAATAGGGATTTGATCGGCGTGCCGTTCGCCTCCGACACGACCGGGTGGTGAAAGTGATGTGTGTGAGCTGATGGAATCCGCTTTGATCCCTGATTGGGTTGGGAATGAAATGACAGATCTAAAAAAAACCTGAGTGTAAAGGGTCAAAACACACAACCCGGGTGTCCAAAATCCCAAATAGGGATCTGATCGGCCTGTCGTTCGCTCCGACACGACCGGGTGGGTGAAAGTGATGTGTGCGAACTGACGGAATCCATTTGTATTCCCGATTAGGTTGGACGTTGAAATGACGGATCTAAAAATAACCCGAGTCTGAAGGGTCAAAATCCATAACCCGGGGTCCAAAAACCCTAAGGGATCTGATCGATGTACTGTTCACTGCCGACACGACCGGGTGTGTTAAGTGACGTGTGCGAACTGACGGAATCCAATTTGGATTCCCGGATAGGGTTGGGCGTTGAAATGACGGATCTAAAAAAAACCTGAGTCTAAAGGGTCAAAACACACAACCCCGGGACCCAAATCCCTAATAGTGATCTGATCGGCGTGCCGTTCTTTCCGACATGACCGGTGGGTGAATATGACGTGTGCGAACAGACGAATCCAATTTGGATTCCCGGATTGGGTTGGGCGTTGAAATGACGGATCTAAAAATAACCTCAGCCTAAAGGGTCAAAATACAGAACCCGGGGGTCCAAAATCCCAAATAGGGATCTGATCGGCGTGTCGTTCGCTCTCCGACACGACCGGGTGGGTTAAAGTGACGTGTGCGAACTCACGGAATCCAATTTGGATTCCCGATTGGGTTAGGCGTTGAAATGACGGATCTAAAAGAAACCTCAGTCTAAAGGGTCAAAATACAGAACCCAAGGGTCCAAAATCCCAAATAGGGATCTGATCGGCGTGTCGTTCGCTCCGACACGACCGGGTGGGTTAAAGTGACGTGTGCGAACTGACAGAATCCATTTGGATTCCCTGAATGGGTTGGGCGTTGAAATGACGGATCTAAAAAAAACCTGAGTCTAAAGGGTCAATTCACAAAACCCGGGGGTCCAAAATCCCAAAAGGGATCTGATCGGGTGTCGTTCGCTCCGACACGACCGGTGTGGGTGAAAGTGACGTGTGCGAACTGACGGAATCAATTTGGATTCCCGGATTCGGTTATGTGTTGAAATGACGGATCTAAAATAAACCCGAGTCTAAAGGGTCAAAATACACAACCCGGAGTCCAAAATCCCAAATAGGGATCTGATCGGCGTGTCGTTCGCTCCGACACGACCGGGTGGGTGAAAGTGACGTGTGCAAACTGACGGAATCCGATTTGGATTCCCGATTGGGTTGGGCGTTGAAATGATGGATCTAAAAAAAACCGGAGTCTAAAGGGTCAAAATATAGAACCCGGGGTCCAAAATCCCAAATAGGGATCTGATCGGCGTGGCGTTCACTCCGACACGACCGGTGGGTTAAAGTGACGTGTGCGAACTGACGGAATACAATTTGGATTCCCGGATTGGGTTGGGCGTTGAAATGACGAATCTAAAAAAAACCTGAGTCTAAAGGGTCAAATAGACAACCCGGGGGTCCAAAAACCCAAATAGGGATCTGATCGGCGTGCCATTCTCTCCGACACGACCGGGTGGTTTAAAGTGACATGTGCGAACTGACAGAATCCAATTTGGATTCCCGGATTAGGTTCGGCGTTGAAATGACGGATCTAAAAAAACCTGAGTCTAAAGGGTCAAAACACACAACCCGGGGCCCCAAATCCCATATAGGGCTGATCGGCTTGCCGTTCACTCCGACACGACCGGGTGGGTGAAAGTGACGTGTGCGAACTGACGGAATCCAATTTGGATTCCGGGATTAGATTGGGTGTTGAAATGATGGATCTAAAATAAACCCGAGTCTAAAGGGTCGAAATACAGAACCCGGGGGTCCAAAATCCCAAATAGGGATCTGATCGGTGTGCCGTTTGCTCCGACACGACCGGGTGGGTTAAAGTGACGTGTGCGAACTGACAGAATCCAATTTGCATTCCCGATTGGGTTGGGCGTTGAAATGACGGATCTAAAAAAAATCTGAGTCTGAAGGGTCAAAATACACAACCCGGGGGTCCAAAATCCCAATAGGGATCTGATCGGCGTGCCGTTCGCTCCGACACGACCGGTGTGTGAAAGTGACGTATGCAAACTGACGGAATCCGATTTGGATTCCCGGATTGGGTTGGGCATTGAAATGATGGATCTAAAAAAAACCGGAGTCTAAAGGGTCAAAATATAGAACCCGGGGGTCCAAAATCCCAAATAGGGATCTGATCGGCGTGCCGTTCACTCCGACACGACCGGGTGGGTTAAAGTGACGTGTGCGAACTGACAGAATACAATTTGGATTCCCGGATTGGGTTGGGCGTTGAAATGACGGATCTAAAAAAAACCTGAGTCTAAAGGGTCAAAACACACAACTCGGGGTCCAAAACCAAATAAGGATTTGATCGGCGTGTCGTTCGCTCCGACACGACCGGGTGGTTAAAGTGACATGTGCGAACTGACGGAATCCAATTTGGATTCACGGATTTGGTTCGGCGTTGAAATGATGGATCTAAAAAAAACCTGAGTCTAAAGGGTCAAAACACACAACCCGGGGGTCCAAAATCCCAAATAGGGATCTGATCGTCGTGTCGTTCACTCTGACACGACCGGGTTGGTGAAAGTGACGTGTGCGAACTGACGGAATTCAATTGGATTCCCAGATTGGGTTGGGCGTTGAAATGACGGATGTAAAAAAACCGGAGTCTAAAGGGTCAAAATACAAAACACGGGGGTCCAAAATCGCAAATAGGGATTTGATCGGCGTGCCGTTCGCTCCGACACGACCGGGTGGGTGAAAGTGATTTGTGCGAACTGACGGAATCTGCTTTCGATTCCCGGATTGGGTTGGACATTGAAATAACAGATCTAAAAAATACCTGAGTCTAAAGGGTCAAAACACAACCCGGAGTCCAAAATACCAAATAGGGATCTGATCGACGTGCCGTTCGCTCCGACACGACCAGGTGGGTGAAAGTGATGTGTGCGAACTGACGGAATCCAATTTGTATTCCCGGATTTGGTTGGACGTTGAAATGACGGATCTAAAATAAACCCGAGTCTAAAGGGTCAAAATACAGAACCCGGGGGTCCAAAAACCCAAATAGGGATCTGATCGGTGTACTGTTCGCGCCGCACGACCGGGGTGGTGTTAAAGTGACGTGTGCGAACTGACGGAATCCAATTTGGATTCCCGGATTGGGTTGGGCGTTGAAATGACGGATCTAAAAAAAACCTGAGTCTAAAGGGTCAAAACGCACACCCCGGGGACCAAAATCCCAATAGGGATCTGATCGGCGTGTCTTTCGCTCCGACACGACCGGGGTTGTGAATATGACGTGTGCGAACTGACGGAATCCATTTGGATTCACGGATTGGGTTGGGCGTTGAAATGACGGATCTAAAAGAAACGTCAATCTAAAGGGTCAAAATACAGAACCCGGGGGTCCAAAATCCCAAATAGGGATCTGATCGCGTGTCGTTCGCTCCGACACGACCGGGTGGGTTAAAGTGACGTGTGCGAACTGACAGAATCCAATTTGAATTCCCGATAGGGTTTGGCGTTGAAATGATGGATCTAAAAAAAACATGAGTCTAAAGGTCAAAACGCACACCCCGGGGACCAAAATCCCAATAGGGATCTGATCGGCGTGTCTTTCGCTCCGACACGACCGGGTTGGTGAATATGACGTGTGCGAACTGACGGAATCCATTTGGATTCACGGATTGGGTTGGGCGTTGAAATGACGGATCTAAAAGAAACGTCAATCTAAAGGTCAAAATACAGAACCCGGGGGTCCAAAATCCCAAATAGGGATCTGATCGGCGTGTCGTTCGCTCCGACACGACCGGGTGGGTTAAAGTGACGTGTTGCGAACTGACAGAATCCAATTTGAATTCCCGGATAGGGTTGGGCGTTGAAATGATGGATCTAAAAAAAACATGAGTCTAAAGGGTCAAAACACACAACCCGGTGGTCCAAAATGTCAAATAGGGATCTGATCGGCGTGCCGTTCGCTCCGACACAACCGGTGGGTGAAAGTGAAGTGTGTTAACTGACGGAATCGAATTTGGATTCCCAGATTAGGTGGTGTTTGAAATGACGATATACAATAAACCAGAGTCTAAGGGTCAAAATACAGAACCCGGGGGTCCAAAATCCCAAATAGGGATCTGATTGGCGTGTCGTTCACTGCGACACGACCGGGTGGGTTAAAGTGACGTGTGCGAACTGACAGAATCCAATTTGGATTCCCGGATTGGGTTGGGCAATGAAATGACGGATCTAAAAAAAACCTTAGTCTAAAGGGTCAAAACACACAACCTTGGGGTCCAAAATCCCAAACAGGGATCTGATCGGCGTGTCGTTCGCTCTGACATGAACGGGTTGGTGAAAGTGACGTGTGCGAACTGACGGAATTCAATTTGGATTCCCAGATTGGGTTGGGTGTTGAAATGACGGATCTAAAAAAAACCGGAGTCTAAAGGGTCAAAATACAGAACCCGGTGGTCCAAAATCCCAAATAGGGATTTGATCGGCGTGCCGTTTGCTCTGACACGACCGGGTGGGTGAAGGTGACGTGTGCGAACTGACGGAATCGAATTTGGATTCCCGGATTAGTTTGGGTGTTGAAATGACGGATCTAAAAAAAACCTGAGTCTAAAGGGTCAAAATACAGAACTCGGGGGTCCAAAATCCCAAATAGGGATCTGATCGGCGTGCCGTTCGCTCCTCCTCCGACACGACCGGGTGGGTGAAAGTGACGTGTGCAACTGACGGAATCCGATTTGGATTTCCTGATTGGGTTGGGCGTTGAAATGACGGATCTAAAAAAAACCGAAGTCTAAATGGTCAAAATACAAAACCCGGGGGTCCAAAAACCCAAATAGGGGTCTGATCGGCGTGCCGTTCACTCCGACACGACCGGTGGGTTAAAGTGACATGTGCGAACTGACATAATCCAATTTGGATTCCCAGATTGGGTTGGGTGTTGAAATGACGGATCTAAAAAAAAACCTAAGTCTAAAGGGTTAAAACACACAACCCGGGGGTCCAAAATCCCAAAGAGGGATCTGATCGGCGTGCCGTTCGCTACGACACGACCGGATGGGTGAAAGAAACGTGTGCGAACTGACGGAATCCAATTGGATTCCCGGATTAGGTTGGGTGTTGAAATGACGGATCTAAAAAAAACCTGAGTCTAAAGGGTCAAAACACACAACCCGGGGGTCCAAAATCCCAAATAGGGATCTGATCGATGCGCTGTTCGCTCCGACACGACCGGGTTGGTGAAAGTGACGTGTGCGAACTGACGGAATTCAATTTGGTTTCCCAGATTGTGTTGGGCGTTGAAATGATGGATCTAAAAAAAACCGGAGTCTAAAGGGTCAAAATACAGAACCCGGGGGTCCAAAATCCCAAATAGGGATTTGATCGGCGTGCCGTTCGCTCTGACACGACCAGGTGGGTGAAGGTGACGTGTGCGAACTGACGGAATCGAATTTGGATTCCCGGATTAGGTTGGGCGTTGAAATGACGGATCTAAAAAAAAACCTAAGTCTAAAGGTTAAAACACACAACCCGAGGGTCCAAAATCCCAAAGAGGGATCTGATCGGCGTGCCGTTCGCTACGACACGACCGGATGGGTGAATGTGACGTGTGCAAACTGACGGAATCCGATTTGGATTTCCTGATTGGGTTGGGCGTTGAAATGACGGATCTAAAAAAAACCGGAGTCTAAATGGTCAAAATACAGAACCCGGGGGTCCAAAAACCCAAATAGGGGTCTGATCGGCGTGCCGTTCGCTCCGACACGTTTGGGTGGGTTAAAGTGACGTGTGCGAACTGACGGAATCGAATTTGGATTCCCGATTAGGTTGGGCGTTGAAATGACGGATCTAAAAAAAACCTGAGTCTAAAGGTCAAAACACACAACCCGGGGGTCCAAAATCGCATATAGGGATCTGATCGGCGTGCCGTTCGCTCCGACATGACCGGGTGGGTGAAAGTGACGTGTGCGAACTGACGGAATCCAATTTGGATTCCCGGATTAGGTTGGGTGTTGAAATGACGGATCTAAAATAAACCCGATTCTAAAGGGTGAAAATACAGAACCCGGGGGTCCAAAATCCCAAATAGGGATCTGATCGGCGTGCCGTTCGCTCCGACACGACCGGGTGGGTTAATGTGACGTGTGCGAACTGACAGAATCCAATTTGCATTCCCGGATTGGGTTGGGTGTTGAAATGATGGATCTAAAAAAAACCTAAGTCTAAAGGGTCAATATACACAACCCAGGGGTCCAAAATCCCAAATGGGGATCTGATCGGCGTGTCGTTCGCTCAGACACGACCGGGTGGGTGAAAGTGACTTGTGCAAACTGACGGAATCCGATTTGGATTCCCGGATTGGGTTGGGCGTTGAAATGATGGATCTAAAAAAAATCGGAGTCTAAATGGTCAAAATATAGAACCCGGGTGTCCAAAATCCCAAATAGGGATCTGATCGGCGTGCCGTTCACTCCGACACGACCGGGTGGGTTAAAGTGACGTGTGCGAACTGACGGAATACAATTTGGATTCCCGGATTGGGTTGGGCGTTGAAATGACGGATCTAAAAAAAACCTGAGTCTAAAGGGTCAAAACACACAACCCGGGGGTCCAAAATCCCAAATAGGGATCTGATCGGCGTGCCGTTCGCTCCGACACGACCGGGTGGGTGAAAGTGACGTGTGCGAACTGACGGAATCCAATTTGGATTCCCGGATTAGGTTGGGTGTTGAAATGACGGATCTAAAATAAACCCGAGTCTAAAGGGTCAAAATACAGAACCCGGGGTCCAAAATCCCAAATAGGGATCTGATCGGCGTGCCGTTCGCTCCGACACGACCGGGTGGGTTAAAGTGACGTGTGCGAACTGACAGAATCCAATTTGCATTCCCGGATTGGGTTGGGCGTTGAAATGACGGATCTAAAAAAAACCTGAGTCTAAAGGGTCAAAATACACAACCCGGGGGTCCAAAATCCCAAATAGGGATCTGATCAGCGTGTCGTTCACTCCGACACGACTGGGTGGGTGAAAGTGACGTGTGCAAACTTGCGGAATCCGATTTCGATTCCCGATTGGGTTGGGCGTTGAAATGACGGATCTAAAAAAAACTGGAGTCTAAAGGGTCAAAATACATAACCCGAAGGTCCAAAAACCCAATAGGGGTCTGATCGGCGTGTTGTTCGCTCTGACACGACCGGGTGGGTTAAAGTGACATGTGCGAATTGACATAATCCATTTGGATTCCCAGATTCGGTTGGGCGTTGAAGTGACGGATCTAAAAAAAATGAGTCTAAAGGGTCAAAACACACAACCCGGTGGTCCAAAATCTCAAATAGGGATCTGATCGGCGTGCCGTTCGCTCCGACACAACCGGGTGGGTGAAAGTGAAGTGTGCGAACTGACGGAATCCAATTTGGATTCCCAGATTAGGTTGGGTGTTGAAATGACGGATCTACAATAAACCAGAGTCTAAAGGGTCAAAATACAGAACCCGGGGGTCCAAAATCCCAAATAGGGATCTGATTGGCGTGTCGTTCACTGCGACTCGACCGGGTGGGTTAAAGTGACGTGTGCGAACTGACAGAATCCAATTTGGATTCCCGGATTGGGTTGGGCCATGAAATGACGGATCTAAAAAAAACCTAAGTCTAAAGGGTCAAAACACACAACCTTGGGGTCCAAAATCCCAAACAGGGATCTGATCGGCGTGTCGTTCGCTCTGACACGAACGGGTTGGTGAAAGTGACGTGTGCGAACTGACGGAATTCAATTTGGATTCCCAGATTGGGTTGGGCGTTAAAATGACGGATCTAAAAAAAACCGGAGTCTAAAGGGTCAAAATACAGAACCCGGTGGTCCAAAATCCCAAATAGGGATTTGATCGGCGTGCCGTTCGCTCCGACACGACCGGGTGGGTGAAAGTGATGTGTGCGAGCTGACGGAATCCGCTTTGGATTCCCGGATTGGGTTGGGCATTGAAATGACAGATCTAAAAAAAACCTAAGTCTAAAGGGTCAAAACACACAACCCGGGGGTCCAAAATCCCAAATAGGGATCTGATCGGCGTGCCGTTCGCTCCGACACGACCGGGTGGGTGAAAGTGATGTGTGCGAACTGACGGAATCCATTTGTATTCCCAGATTTGGTTGGACGTTGAAATGACGGATCTAAAATAACCCGAGTCTACAGGGTCAAAATACAGAACCCGGGGGTCCAAAAACCCAAATAGGATCTGATCGGTGTACTGTTCGCGCCGACACGACCGGGTGTGTTAAAGTGACGTGTGCGAACTGACGGAATCCAATTTGGATTCTCGGATTAGGTTGGGCGTTGAAATGATGGATCTAAAAAAAACCTGAGTCTAAAGGGTCAAAACACACAACCTGGGGACCAAAATCCCAATGGGGATCTGATCGGCGTGTCGTTCGCTCCGACACGACCGGGTTGGTGAATATGACGTGTGTGAACTGACGGAATCCATTTGGATTCCCGGATTGGGTTGGGCGTTGAAATGACAGATCTAAAAAAAACCTCAGTCTAAAGAGTCAAAATACATAACCCGGAGTCTAAAATCCCAATAGGGATCTGATCGGCGTGCCGTTCGCTCCGACACGACCGGTGGGTTAAAGTGACGTGTGCGAACTGACAGAATCTAATTTGGTTTCCGGATTGGGTTGGGCGTTGAAATGACAGATCTAAAAAAAACCTGAGTCTAAAGGTCAAAATACAGAACCCGGGGGTCCAAAAACCCAAATAGGATCTGATCGGTGTACTGTTCGCGCCGACACGACCGGGTGTGTTAAAGTGACGTGTGCGAACTGACGGAATCCAATTTGGATTCTCGGATTAGGTTGGGCGTTGAAATGATGGATCTAAAAAAAACCTGAGTCTAAAGGGTCAAAACACACAACCCTGGGGACCAAAATCCCAATGGGGATCTGATCGGCGTGTCGTTCGCTCCGACACGACCGGGTTGGTGAATATGACGTGTGTGAACTGACGAATCCAATTTGGATTCCGGATTGGGTTGGGCGTTGAAATGACAGATCTAAAAAAAAACCTCAGTCTAAAGAGTCAAAATACATAACCCGGAGTCTAAAATCCCAAATAGGATCTGATCGGCGTGCCGTTCGCTCCGACACGACCGGGTGGGTTAAAGTGACGTGTGCGAACTGACAGAATCTAATTTGGTTTCCCGGATTGGGTTGGGCGTTGAAATGACAGATCTAAAAAAAACCTGAGTCTAAGGGTCAAAATACAGAACTCGGGGGTCCAAAATCCCAAATAGGGATCTGATCGGCGTGCCGTTCGCTCTGACACGTCCGGGTGGGTGAAAGTGACGTGTGCAAACTGACGGAATCCGAATTGGATTCCCGGATTGGGTTGGGCGTTGAATGACGGATCTAAAAAAAACCTGAGTCTAAAGGGTCAAAATACATAACCCAGGGGTCGAAAAACCCAAATAGGGATTTGATCGGCGTGCCGTTCGCTTCGGCACGACCGGGTGGGTTAAAGTGACATGTGCGAACTGACAGAATCCAATTTGGATTCCCGGATTGGTTGGGCGTTGAAATGACGGATCTAAAAAAAACCTGAGTCGAAAGGGTCAAAACACACAACCCGGGGGTCCAAAATCCCAAATAGGGATCTGATCGGCGTGCCGTTCGCTCCGACCCTACCGGGTGGATGAACGTGACGTGTGCGATCTGACGGAATCCAATTTGGATTCCGGATTAGGTTGGGCGTTCAAATTACGGATCTAAAATAAACCCGAGTCTAAAGGGTCAAAATACAGAACCCGGGGGTCCAAAATCCCAAATACAGATCTGATCGGCATGCCGTTCACTGCGACACGACCGGGTTGGTTAAAGTGACGTTGTGAACTGATGGAATCCAATTTGGATTCCCAGATTGTGTTGGGCGTTGAAATGACGGATCTAAAAAAAACCTGAGTCTAAAGGGTCAACACACACAAGCCGGGGGTCCAAAATCCCAATTAGGGATGTGATCGGCGTGCCGTTCGCTCTGACATGACCGGTTGGTAAAAGTGACGTGTGCGAACTGAGGGAATTCATTTGGATTCCCAGATTGGGTTGGGCGTTGAAATGACAGATCTAAAAAAAACTGGAGTCTAAAGGGTCAAAATACAGAACCCAGGGTCCAAAATCCCAATAGGGATCTGATCGGCGTGCCGTTCGCTCCGACACGACCGGGTGGGTGAAAGTGTTGTGTGCGAACTGACGGAATCCGATTTGGATTCCCGGATTGGGTTGGGTATTGAAATGACGGATCTAAAAAAAACCTGAGTCTAAAGGGTCAAAACAAACAACCCGGGGGTCCAAAATCCCAATAGGGACTTGATCGGCGTGACGTTCGCTCCGACATGACCGGGTGGGTGAAAGTGACGTGTGCGAACTGACGGAATCCAATTTGGATTCCCGGATTAGGTTGGGCGTTGAAATGACAGATCTAAAATAAACCCGAGTCTAAAGGGTCAAAACAAACACCCGGGGGTCCAAAATCCCAAATAGGGATCTGATCGGGGTGCCGTTCACTCCGACACGACCGGGTGGGTTAAGGTGACGTGTGCGAACTGCCGGAATCCAATTTGGATTCCCGGATTGGGTTGGGCGTTGAAATGATGGATCTAAAAAAAACCTGAGTCTAAATGGTCAAAACAGACAACCCGGGGGTCCAAAATCCCTAATAGGGATCTGATCGGCGTGCCGTTCACTCTGACACGACCGGGTTGGTGAAAGTGACGTGTGCGAACTGACGGAATTCAATTTGGATTCCCAGATTGGGTTGGGCGTTGAAATGACGGATCTAAAAAAAAACCGAGTCTAAAGGGTCAAAATACAGAACCCGGGGATCCAAAATCCAAATAGGGATCTTATCGGCGTTCCGTTCGCTCCGACGTGACCGGGTGGGTGAAAGTGATGAGTGCGAACTGACGGAATCCGATTTGGATTCCCGGATTGGGTTGGCATTGAAATGACGAATCTAAAAAAACCTTAGTCTAAAGGGTCAAAATACATAACCCGGGTGTCCAAAAACCTAAATAGGGATCTTATCGGCGTGCCGTTCACTCCGACACGACCGGGTGGGTTAAAGTGACGTGTGCGAACTGACGGAATACAATTTGGATTCCCGGATTGTGTTGGGCGTTGAAATGGCGGATCTAAAAAGAACCTGAGTCTAAAGGGTCAAAACACACAAGCCGGGGCTCCAAAATGCCAAATAGGGATCTGATCGGCGTGCCGTTCACTCTGACACGACCGGATTGGTGAAAGTGACGTGTGCGAACTGACAGAATTCAATTGGATTCCCAGATTGGGTGGGCATTGAAATGACGGATCTAAAAAAAAACCGGAGTCTAAAGGGTCAAAATACAGAACCCGGCAGTCCAAAATCCCAAATAGGGATCTGATCGCGTGCCGTTCGCTCCGACACGACCGAGTGGGTGAAAGTGATGTGTGCGAACTGACGGAATCCGATTTGGATTCCCGGAATGGGTTAGGCGTTGAAATGACGATCTAAAAAAAACCTGAGTCTAAAAGGTCAAAACACACAACCCGGGGGTCCAAAATCCCAAATAGGACTTGATCGGCGTGACGTTCGCTCCGACACGACCAGGTGGGTGAAAGTGACGTGTGCGAACTGACGGAATCCAATTTGGATTCCTGGATTAGGTTGGGCGTTGAAATGACGGATCTAAAATAACCCGAGTCTAAACGGTCAAAATAAAGAACCCGGGGGTCCAAAATCCCAAATAGGGATCTGATCGGCGTGCCGTTCACTTCGACATGGCCGGGTGGGTTAAAGTGACATGTGCGAACTGACGGAATCCAATTTGGATTCCTGGATTGGGTTGGTCATTGAATGACGGATCTAAAAAAAACCTGAGTCTAAAAGGTCAAAACACACAACCCGGGGGACCAAAATCCCAAATAGGGATCTGATCGGCGTGCCGTTCGCTCTGATACGACCGGGTTGGTGAAAGTGACGTGTGCGAACTGACAGAATTCAATTTGGATTCCCAGATTGGGTTGGGCGTTGAAATGACGGATCTAAAAAAAACCGCAGTCTAAAGGGTCAAAATATAGAACCCGGGGGTCCAAAATCCCAATAGGGATCTGATCGGCGTGCCGTTCGCTCCGACACGATCGGTGGGTGAAGTGATGTGTGCGAACTGACGGAATCAGATTTGGATTCCCGGATTGGGTTGGGCGTTGAAATGACAATCTAAAAAAAACCTTAGTCTAAAGGGTCAAAATACATAACCCGGGGGTCCAAAAACCTAAATAGGGATCTTATCGGCGTGACGTTCGCTTCGACACGACCGGGTGGTTAAAGTGACGTGTGCGAAGTAACGGAATCCAATTTGGATTCCCAGATTGGGTTGGGCGTTGAAATGACGGATCTAAAAAATACCCGAGTCTAAAGGGTCAAAACACACAACCCGGGGGTCCAAAATCTCAAATAGGGATCTGATCGGCATGTCGTTCGCTCTGACACGACCGGGTGGGTGAAAGTGACTTGTGCGAACTGACGAATCCGATTTGGATTCCCGAATTGCGTTGGGCGTTGAAATGACAGATCTAAAAAAACCCAAAAAACGACGGATCTAAAAATAGTTTCTAATTCAACTTAAGAAATAATCACATATTTTAAATTTAATTTTTGAAAATAATATATGTATATTAATTTTATTAATGTTTCTCATATTAATTTTTTCTTAATATATGATCCACCTCCAGTACCTGACGTTCACGAGGCGGGGATAGTAGACGATCTTGCAGATCTGTCCTGATTTTTTGTATTTATTATTATGTATGATTTTACATTTGTTATATTTTATGATTTTATGTTGATTGTGAGTATTTGTGAAATTTATGAATATTGTAGCAGGTTTGAAATCTTTGTTATTTCTTTATTAAAAAAAAAATTAGAGAACTTTCCGACGGAATTTCCGACGGATAGTATTCCGTTGGAAAATAGATATTACTGACGGAAAAACCCATCGGCATTTCTATCTAAAGTTCTGACGGATTTGTTCGTCGGAATTTACCGACGGAAATGCCGACGGAATGGTCCGTCGGTCAATCCTGACCAAATTTCCGACACATCTTTCCGACGGTTGCCGTCGGAAACTTCCGACCCATTTTTCGACAGGTATTTTCCGTCGGTATTTTCGACAAATTTCCGACGGAATGTTTTTCTGTCGGTAATTTCTGACCAGTTGTTTCCGACAGATCAGTTCCGACGACCGTTCGACGGAAAGCTGTCGGAAGTCTCTGTTTCTGATGGATTACCGTCGGATTTTCGACGCATTCTGTTCGTCAGAAATACTGCAATTTCTTGTAGTGCCAATTAGGAGTTCTCATGCCTAGAAAGGGGAGAGAAATAGGAAATCCCGAAATTAATAGCAATTAGAGTCCTCTTAGGAAATAGAAAGAGGAGAAGCTTAAATACTCTCCTAAAACTCTCATGACTGGCCCTAGCTCGTGCCAAGGGATTTCTGGACCAGGAGGAGAGGCCAAGGAGGAGGAGATCTCGTGGGGAGAAGAACCTTTCAGGCTCTCATCCCCGTTCTTCAAGTTCTAGCCCTAGAAGAGGATAACGATCAAAGGTAGCATTCTCACAAGCTAAAACCCTAATATTTCGTATGTAAATTGTTTCATACATCAGGAACAAAACCCTCAAATTTCATAATTTTCCATCGAGCCAATATTTTCTTATTAAATTTTGAAGTTCTGCAACTCTTATGACCCCGAATCCCCGAACCTTCATGCTTAATTCATATCTCTTTGAATACTCTATCTCATGCCTCCAAATTTTTATTGAAGATACTGATGCATGATAGGCATGTTTCGCCCCTAAAAGCCTTAATTTTGATTCATCCTATCTTGCGAATTAAATCGTTGATCCTAACTTTGTACTGTTTCAAGTTCATCATGAATACCCATGTTCAAAGCATGTTGAACCCTATCTCTTGTCAAATTCATATTTACTGTAAGTACCCATGGATGTCTGGATCGAATCGCAACTGGTTTCATGATCTTTCATCGACTATACAATTAGTTATGAATTTTTTAAGCAACTAGTATCAAAACATGTTAAGTTTGGCTAGCAATCCAATGCTCTGTCCTTTCCCTGTCGAACTTTGGCACGGACCCTGTGAACGCGATGGCCCGATAGGCCGCGTTCACAAGGCCGTCGCGACAGTACCTATGTCGCGATCAGATCGCGACAAACCTGGCGTCGCGATCTGCTGCCCGGTCTGCCAGAACCCGTCGCGTTCCCCTCATGCCCTTGTCGCGATCTGCCTGCTTGATCTGTCATGCCTATCGCGACCAGTACAAGACCCCATCGCGATCTCAGTTGGCCCCGTCGCGACCCTCATTAGGGTACTTCGCGATCTGGGTTTTTTGCATGAAACCCCATGTCTCAGCAATGCTTGATTATCTACAGTGTTGGTACTCTTGTTTAACAGTTATGCATACAGAAAATAACACTTGTTATAAATTAAACAATTATGTATGATTAAAATACATGCACATGATCTTTTCTATCTACAATTTTATGACACATGCACACACTTGGAACCATCCAAATATGGCTTAATTGGCATGAACATGTGACATAATATATCTGGTAATTTATGCAATTAAATTGCCTTACTTGTAAATGAACTTGTCCTCAATTTTCACGTTGTTTTGAAACACCGATCTTGACGCTCCACTGTTCTAGAATTCCTCTAGAACGTCGAGCACTTGTTTCTATAATTGCCCTCTTTCTTGACTTGGACGAACTCTCTGTCGGATACTTCTTCCACCGGACTAGTGAATCCTTGTTCAAGGCCTCTATAAGTCTCCTCTGTCCATGGATTCCCACATGGTCGACGAGCCGGTTGTACCCTAACACCTGTTACACCCTTTAGGGATCAGTACGATCCAAACGGATATTAGAAGTTCACTCTCATCTTGAATCACGGCGGACCTCTGGGCTTGTGCTTAACATGGCCAACAGAAGGGTTGTGAGTCCACCTGACTGCCAACACCACGTGCGCGTGTTGTGCAACTGTTACTATCGCCTGTTTACTCGACGTGTTACGTGCAATGTCCACTAGTTCTCATCTATACTCCACTCGCTCATCTATTCACGTTCACTCTACTATCTCGTCTATTCATCTAGTGATCTCATCTATTTCTTAGTACTCTCTATTTGTCCATTAAATGATTGTCTAAAGATAAACAATATAACCAATGCCAGCGCAATAGGGCCGATCAGGTCCTGGGAGGAGCGCCCGAAAGTGCCATTTGCCCACGGGAGTTAAATGATCAGGATGTCGGTATTACATCCAAGTGCCATACTATCAAGATTAATCTAAGACAATCAACACAAGTGCTATATTCTCTCGATGTCTTTGACACACAAAGTGCTATATTCTCTCGTTGTCTTTTGACAAACAAGTGCTATACTCTCTCTCGGCTATCTTCGGATACCAAAGTGCAATTACTATCTCGATTGACGAAAGTTAATCAAAAGTGCCAGACTATTTCGATTGATAAGAAAATCAATCAAAGTGCAATTACTCTCTATATGGCCAACTACTTTTTCTCTCCTTGCTATACATGTGTCGTGCTATTGCTTGACGTTGACGTTATTTTCTATAGTGTCGTTGTTGCTTTCTATCGTGACTTGATCTTATTCATTGTGCTATACTTGATTCATCTGCTATTTGAACCATGTTACTTGTGCTCTTACTTTCTCGACTTTGCACAACTCTCTCTATCTTTAGTTGCTCTGCCATTTAATGCATTAATTATTTAAAGCCTGCTTGAGCCTAAGATTTAAGTCCTACTGGGCGTTATCGCTCACCCTGCGTTATTTGTCGTTGTGTCTCAGGTGAGTCAGACAAGGACGTTATACACACCAATGGGACAAGACCAGAGTGATGAGCGACCCGAAGTCAACTCATGAAGTTACCCTAGTACAATGAAGTCTAGTAGTTATTGCTTTGGATTTCTTTTCAATATAGTGATGTCAATAAGCCTTATGTATTGGCTTTGAATTTGTGATTGTAATAGTCTTAGTGCTTTTATAATGGAATAAAGAGTTTATCTCAATTTTTGTTCATTTGATGCTCTGATTTACTCAACTGATGGTACAGTTTTCTCTACTATGTACTTGGTTCGCGTTTCCTCCGATTTATTCCGTTGCTAAATTGGAGGGGCGTGACAGTTGGTATCAGAGCCTAGGATGTCCTTGTTAGGATGTTTTAGGTCCTAGGATGTTCTAGGTGAATTACCATGACTCGTGTCTAAGTCAACCATCATACCTATGTGAGAGTTTGGGTAAAGCTGGGGGTTATGCTAGGAGCTTAACTATATGTACGAAAACCCTAAGTTTAAGAAGAAATTAAAAAATTATTACTGCTCGCAGAAGACTAAAAGAGATGCCTGGAGAGCGTGCACTAATGGAAGAATTACAACGAACCGTACAAGGTTGACTCAAGCCCTTAACAACATAATTCAAGCAAGAGCAAGAAATGAGGCCGGAGACTTATATGGGAACTTTCAACGAATAAATCCCCCTAGGTTAATGGAACTCCGATCCCGATGAAGCCGAAAATTGGGTGAATGAGATGGAACAAATCTTTAGAGTTATGTAATGTTCAGAGCGGGAGAAAGTCCTTCTGGCAACCTTCTAGTTGGACCGCGATGCTTGAGCTTGGTGGGAAACTACCAGCCGTCAATTACCGAACATCAATATAGAGTGGGATGAATTTCTATAACTTTTCAACACCAAATATTTTTCCAAGGGAATCGCGAGAAGAAGGAACTCTTAATGGACGCCGACATGAGACCAACTTAATTAGAGGCTCGTTCTGGCATGTCAGCAAGCCGCTCAATTGCTAGAAGAAGTTTTGGAAGCGACCAAGGAAATTAAAGAGGTGACCAACAAGAACGGGAAGAGAAAATACCATGATGACAAGAAGGCAACCCAGCAGACAAAGCGTAATAATGAGATTTCCAGGATAATCTATCTTCATTGTCACAAGCCAGGTCATGTGGACAAGGAGTGTTGGCGAAAGATTGGCGCATGCCTACGTTGTGGCAACACGAGGCATCAGCTACGAGACTGTCCTCTTTTAGAGGAATCCGCTACTAGTGTGAAAGATCTCAACTCTATGACAAAAGGAAAGCGACTAAACAATGGTAAGGGCAAAAAGAACAATAAGAATGATAGGCGTTTGACTCTCAATCACGAAGGTCGGTGCAAGAATTGCAATAAGGCGTGCCACATGTCGAAAGATTGCTGGAAGAATCAAGGGAAGTGTTTTCGATGTGGCAGCTCAGACCACAAGATTAGAATTGCCCCAAGAAAGACAAACATTATGGAAAATCAACACATCAGGATACACTCGAAGCTTTGGCAATGTCTAGTCTAAATGACAAAGTATGAACCATGGAAGGTAATTCTAAACTTACCCTGATTACTACCTTCCGCATAAAGTGATGATTCACATGTAACTGAAGGAGTCGTGGAATTTGGTAGACCAAATTCTTTTTAAGTGGGGGAGGATGTAGCAACCCGGAAAATTCAGTATTTAAAAATTTGAAATAATAAATTTCTATAAAAACGAAATAATAGAAACATACGTACCATTATCGTATGTGCAAGAACACATCTAAAAATTTCGTAATAATTATAAATCAACCCCAAATATTATCCCTAAGTGTTCCACAAAGAAATTCGTGCAATGAAAAATCCGATTGGCCAAGCGTACGTCACAGCGTGACTAATTATCCAAATTAGGAAACTAAGTCGGAAAACCGTTAACACGGAAAGATACCGCGCTCATAAATTAAATGATCATGTCGGAGAGACTTCCAACATCATGAAATGATTACCCATTATCGGAATTGGACCAATGGACCTCTCATAGTCCATGAATAAATTAGGTAAGAAAAATATAATAAAATTTGTAACTCTATCATTTCCTAATTAAAAGGGAAATCCCAAAAGATAAAATCTAATAAATAATGGGCTTTGATAAATGGACCATATAAAATTTATTGGGCCATAATAGGGATTTTTAAAAGAAGAATAATAGGAAAATACCCTAAATTCGTAACTAAAATATTACTTAAATAGAAAAGGGTTCATTAATGCATTAAAAAGGAAGTTTGAGTTGGATTGGGATTCCTAAACCTACCCTAAGGGGTTGGCCATGATTTAGCTCCCATCCTAACCCAATTAGGAGTTCTCATGCCTAGAAATGGGAGAGGAAATAGGAAATCCCAAAATTAATAGCAATTAGAGTCCTATTAGGAAATAGAAAGAGGAGAAGCTTAAATACTCTCCTAAAACTCTCATGGCTGGCCCTAGCTGGTTCCAAGGGGTTTCTGGACCAGGAGGAGAGGCCAAGGAGGAGGAGATCTCATGGGGAGAAGAACCTTTCAAGCTCTCATCCCCGTTCTTCAAGTTCTAGCCCTAGAAGAGGAAAACGATCAAAGGTAGGCATTCTCACAAGCTAAAAGCCTAATATTTCGTCTGTAGATTGTTCAATACATCAGGAACAAAACCTCAAATTTCATAATTTTCCATCGAGCCAATATTTTCTTCTTAAAATTTGAAGTTCTACAACTCTTATGACCCCGAACCTTCATGCTTAATTCATATCTCTTTGAATACTCTATCTCATGCCTCCAAATTTTTATTGAAGATACTGATGCATGATAGGCATGTTTCGCCCCTAAAAGCCCTAATTTTGATTCATCCTATCTTGCGAATTAAATTGTTGATCCTAACTTGTACTGTTTCAAGTCATCATGAATACCCGTGTTCAAAGCATATTGAACCCTATCTCTTGTCAAATTCATATTTACTGTAAGTACCCATGCATGTCTGGATCGAATCGCAACTGGTTTCATGATTTTTCATCAACTATACAATTAGTTATGAATTTTTTAAGCAACTAGTATCAAAACATGTTAAGTTTGGCCCGCAATCAAATGCTCTGTCCTTTCCCTGTCGGACTCTGGCACGGACCCCGTGAACGCGACGGCCCGATAGGCCGCGTTCACAAGGCCGTCGCGACAGTACCTATGTCGCGATCAGATCGCGACAAACCTGGCATCGCGATCTACTGCCCGATCTTCCAGAACCCGTCGCGTTCCCTTCATGCCCTTGTCGCGATCTGCCTGCTTGATCTGTCAGGCCTGTCGCGACCTGTACAAGACCCCGTCGCGACCCTCATTAGGGTACGTCGCGATCTGGGTTTTTTGCAAGAAACCCCCTGTCTGAACAATGCTTGATTATGTACAGTGTTTGTACTCTTGTTTAACAGTTTTGCATATAGAAAATAAGACTTGTTATAAATTAAACAATTATGTATGATTAAAATACATGCACATGATCTTTTCTATCTACAATTTCATGACACATGCACACACTTGGAACCATCCAAATATGGCTTAATTGGCATGAACATGTGACATAATATATCTGGTAATTTATGCAATTAAATTGCCTTACTTGTAAATGAACTTGTCCTCGATTTTTGCGTTGTTTTGAAACACCGATCTCGACGCTCCACTGTTCTAGAATTCCTCTAGAACGTCGAGCACTTGTTTCTATAATTGCCCTCTTTCTTGACTTGGATGAACTCTCTGTCGGATACTCCTTCCGCCGGACTAGTGAATCCTTGTTCAAGGCCTCCATAAGTCTCCTCTGTCCATGTATTCCCACATGGTCGACGAGCCGGTTGTACCCTAACACCTGTTACACCCTTTAGGGATCATTACAATCCAAACGGCTATTAGAAGTTCACTGTCATCTTGAATCACGCCGGACCTCTGGGCTTGTGCTTAACATGGCCAGCGGAAGGGTTGTGAGTTCCACCTGACTGCCAACACCACGTGCGCGTGTTGTGTAACTGTTACTATCGCCTGTTTACTCGACGTGTTACGTGCAATATCCACTAGTTCTCATCTATACTCCACTCGCTCATCTATTCACGTTCACTCTACTATATCGCCTATTCATCTAGTGATATCATCTATTTCTTGGTACTCTCTATTTGGCCATTAAATGATTGTCTAAAGATAAACAATATAACTAATGCCAGCGCAATAGGGCCCGATCAGGTCCTGGGAGGAGCGCCTGAAAGTGCCATTTGCCCGCGGGAGTTAAATGATCAGGATGTCGGCATTACATCCAAGTGTCATACTATCAAGATTAATCTAAGACAATCAACACAAAGTGCTATATTCTCTCGATGTCTTTGACACACAAAGTGCTATATTCTCTCGTTGTCTTTTGACAAACAAGTGCTATACTCTCTCTCGGCTACCTTCGGATAACCAAAATGCAATTACTATCTCGATTGACGAAAGTTAATAAAAAATGCCAGACTATTTTGATTGATAAGAAAATCAATCAAAGTGTAATTTACTCTCTATATGGCCAACTACTTTTTCTCTCCTTGCTATACATGTGTCGTGCTATTGCTTAACGTTGATGTTATTTGCTATCGTGTCGTTGTTGCTTTCTATCGGGACTTGATCTTATTCATTGTGTTATACTTGATTCATCTGCTATTTGAACCATGTTACTTGTGCTCTTACTTTCTCGACTTTACACAACTCTCTCTATCTTTAGTTGCTCTGCCATTTAATGCATTAATTATTTAAAGCCTGCTTGAGCCTGAGATTTAAGTCCTACTGGGCGTTATCGCTCACCCTGTGTTATTTGTCGTTGTGTCTCAGGTGAGTCAGACAAGGACGTTATACACACCAATGGGACAAGACCAGAGTGATGAGAGACCTGAAGTCAACTCATGAAGTTACCTAGTACAATGAAGTCTAGTAGTTATTGCTTTGGATTTCTTTTCAATATAGTGATGTCAATAAGCCTTATGTATTGGCTTCGAATTTGTGATTGTAATGTCTTAGTGCTTTTATAATGGAATAAAGAGTTTATCTCAATTTTTGTTCATTTGATGCTCTGATTTACTCAACTGATGGTATAGTTTTCTCTACTATGTACTTGGTTCACGTTTCCTCCGATTTATTCCGCTGCTAAATTGGAGGGGAGTGACATTCTACATCTTGTCTCATACTACTAAGAAAACAATAAAGGTTTGGAGCTTCTTGTTTCAGTCGGTCCACTCAGCACTCATGCCCTTAAACGTCACCCCCATCTGTATTACCTAAAAAGGGTAGGAAATAGTGAGCT